>CM060253.1:48919763-49224763 GCA_030684275.1 Acipenser oxyrinchus oxyrinchus
CTGAGATTGGTGTCTGACCCTCCTCCCGAATTTTAATTATAAATTTCATTTTGTAGATTTCTGCTACAAAACACATATTTAAGTCATAAGAAGACATGTAAAACAGTTATTGGAATAACACAGAAGTTTCAAAATGGAACAATTTCCTATTGCAGTTATTTACTATGAATTGAATTGTATATCAATAAAACACAATTTAATTTACAATTCAGCTGTAACACACAGTAAAAGAAGAATCAATTAAAATTCCATTCTGGTTTCTGTTTCTGATAAAAACCATTGTAATGAAAACAAATAAGTGTTGCCTCAACTGTTTTTAGGGGATTTCTTAAGAGATATGTTTTAATACTGCAGCTTTTTTTTACATGATTATGAGGGAAATGAAAACCCCCTCATTTATTTCAAACTTCAGGAAATTAACCTTTAATAAAAACATATACTATAAACATAACTGATCTTGATTTATGTTAATTCGATTTTATCAATACCTTCATGGTATTTGCAGATATGATCTGTGAAGGCCAGGTTTTCCTGAACCAGTGAAGATTATCATAACTGTAAGAAATAACTAACTTATGTAAATCAGTACAATCTGGCTGTAATTAATTTCTGGTTTGTTCATTTTGAGCACTTTAAAAAACAGAATAGTGGAGATGACATGATGTGGTATTTAAGTGTAAGATAAATATTCATGTCATTCATTAATCTAGACCATGAAGTGTGGCACTGATTTGCTTGTGTTGGTATTACTAATTAGCCATAATTAAGTGCTTTTCAATCAGTTCTCCTGGGGCTACAACTAGTTTCTGAATTACTTATGTAAAGGTTATTGGGAGTTGCTAAATATCCCATTATGCATCACAGTTTGAATTTAAACTAGGTTTGGGTCTTTGCCTGCTGCAAGCTTGAGCGCAAGTGGAGGTCGTCTTGACTAACAGTTCACAGAGAGATCTGGACCAACCATCTCGGTAGCTACAGGCATGCGCACGCCGCTGCCAAGGTGAAGTACTTCTCTGAAATCATAACCATGGGACACAGTAAACCCAATGTTCTCTTTAAGGCCATTGACCAAATCCTACACCCAGCCACCAATAGATCTATCTCCCGTTCATCCTCCTCTCTTACCTGTCATGATTTCTCCTCTTTCTTTCGGAACAAAATTGACAACATCTATGCTATGCTCTCCTACCACAAACCCAGTTTACGACTTGACCACCTTGACTCGCCTCCGGTTGCCCCTCTCGCTCTCTCCTCCTTCTCTCCTCTCCCCATTACTGAGTCTCCGGCTTACTGTTGAAATCAACTACTGCCACATGCCCCTTGGACCCCTGACCGACAAATCTTGTCAGTCTCTGTGCTTCGGATCTTGCTCCTTCAATTTGCACACTCTCAACCTTACCCTGGATTCAGGCTCGGTTCCTGCTGCCCTCAAGCTTGCCCAAGTTACGCCAGTACTCAAAAAACCCTCCTTTGACCTGGCTCTTATCTAATTTCTGTCCTATTTCCAAACTCCCTTGTCTCTCCAAAACTCTTGAAAGGGCTGTAGTCAGTCAGCTGATGAAACATCTCACGAATAACAATCTGCTTGAATCTCTGCAGTCTGACTTCCGGCTGCATCACAGTACTGAAACTGCTCTGCTCCAGATTGCAAATGATCTCCTGCTAAATGCTGCTGCTCCCTCTGTGCTTGTCCTCGTTGACCTAACAGCTGCTTTTGACACCATAGATCATAGCATTCTTCTTGACAGACTTCAGAAGTATGCTGGGATCTCTGGAACCTGTCTCTCCTGGATGTCCTCTTACCTATCTGGAAGCATGCAGTCTGTTTTCTATGTTGGATGCAGTGGTGTTGCAAACCCAGTCACTTGTGGTGTCCCTCAAGGGTCTGTTCTTGGGCCTCTTCAACATCTACATGCTTCCCTAGGGTCACCTCATCCGCCAATATAGCCTCATGTTTCACTCCTATGCTGATGACACCCAGCTCTACTTAAAACTAGACCCTGGACGTGTAACACCCGCCCAGTTACAGAAATGGGAGACTGACTATGCCACCGGGGAATTGCACCCCAGAAATATATATATATATATATATATATATATATATATATATATATATATACTGTATATATATGTAAATGTGAGGAGGTTGCAAAGAATAAGGTCTGACCAAGCACAGCACAACACAAAATAGATGCCAGGATGTAAAAAATAATCACATTCATTTAAAACACAAAGTTAGTTTCAGTTCTCATTATATTGTACGCATATATAAACCTGTACGCATATATAATCACGAATGGCCATAATCCCAGTAGAGACCGAATTCTTTAAAATAATTAAAACAATATTTTCACAAACTAGTGCTGTCGGTTAGTTAGTCAAATCCTTCAATTCGTGACATTGTTTCCATTTAGTTCAGTCATTCTTTCTCAGACATTAAACTGTTACATAGTTTAATATAGCAGCAATTCATTTAGATCAATAATACATTGTCTCATTTCACTCTCGTATTCAAACACATACACACACAGCACTAGCACAAATGGGAGGTTCCTAAATTAAACACAAGCATAAACTAAACAAAACAGACAGTGCTCAACATAAAAGTGACAAGAAAAAGGTAGGCTTGCCCTTGGAGTCAGGGATGGCAGCAAAGCTTTCTTTCAAAACCAAGTTCCTCAGAAAAAGGGCTGTCTGCTACAGACATCTCACCGCTATGGATACCCAAAGTGCACATCTCGCAAACGGGTGCTTTCCAACTCAGCGCGTACATTGCCTCTTAAAATCGCTCAGTTGCTTCTCTGCAGCCATCCAATCCAACTGTGACTCCCGGGGCGAGGCTAAAACACAAGGGAAACCACACAGAATCTTTTCCCCGCAAGCTTTTAAAACAAAGAAAAAGGAAGTTACGACACAAACATCTTAAAAAAGTTAACCAATCACACGAGGACTACCACACCGTCTGGAGAACAAAGTTTAACCCCAACACGCCCACTGCTGCTTCGTTTTTAAAAGGAAGTATGAATAATCAACAATATGCAGGATCAACAATAATCCTTTTAGCTAGAAATGCCTAGAATTAGTCATCTGCACTTTTCATTATTTATAAGAATTAGAGAGCAATAATAAGAGTCTGACAAAAATGATATGTAACCATTACAACTTAATAATTGTTACTTTACTACAGCTGCCCAAATAATATCTGTGGCCAACTGCAATGTAGTCCCTTTCATAATGATGATTAACGCATGAACCACTCAAAGAGGTTAAACACTCTAAGTAAGAATATCATTAAGAATATCATTAAAAATATCATTAATAAGCTACTTTATTTCCCCTAGTTTGCATTCAGATACATTGGACAGGTTATGCATAAAGTACCACAATTTCACCATTTTACATATAAGCTTTAACATCTAGCCTTTTTTAAAACTATACATTTGGATCTTCCTGTACAACTGTGCAGTGTAAAATACATTTAAAACCGTTTTTCAGATAGCAACTTTGAATCTTTCATATCTGCTTTTCCAGTTCACTTCAAGTTAAGCTCAGTAGAAAAAGGAAGCCATGCCCATGCGACTGGCTGAGCAGTCCCAAGTGGGTGGGGGTCCACATCACATAACATAACCACAACTGGCACTAAAAGGTACCTTTGTCAGCAATTATTACAGAGGAACCGGCCTGAATATTTATTTGTGACTAAAATACAACCGTCCTACTCTGGAGAGTTGGTTCAACAGACAGGGCAAAGGAATTCTGAAAGAATATAAGGAAGCTTGAATTAGCTGTATGTGCCATATCTGTATGCCGTAGATAAAAAAAAAAGTAGAATTAAAATACTGAAAAAAGATGTGAATGAAATACACTGCTGTGCAAAAGTCTTAGCGACATTCAGGAGTTACGTTATATGGATGTTATGAGCATCAACAATTTACTCAAAGCCTCCACCAGTGTTTTTTACTATTATAACAACTTTAACTGTTATTAGTATAGCTTAGCTTGGGTGAGAAGAAATCAAGATTGTCATTTAGCAATCTTTAATGCACATTGATCAGAATCTTTAAAATCTTGTGATCCCAACAACTCAAAGTAAACTATACATGAGCAGCTAATATGAAGTATTGTAGTAGCTAATCCATCACATTTACCAATCAAATCTAATTGATGACTCACTGTCAGGTGTTCCTACCTACACATCCATAAAGCTAAAAGCCCACTTTTCCTACTGCAGAATACAGATCAACTGGCTAAAATTTCAGTAGAAGATCGCCATAGAATTGTGTTTCTGCATAAAGTAAGAAAAGACACTGAGTGAAATAGCTTGCATCACTCGATTTTCAAAGTGCGGTATCCGAAGCATAATCAACAAGTACAGAGAAACATCATCTGTAATTGACAAACCCAGGACTGGAAGACCCAAAAAGCTGTCTAACAAGGATGAGCAATACTTGAAGATAATATCCTTAAGGAATAGATTGAAGACAAGCATTGAATTGACAACAGAACTGGCAGAAGGCTCAGGTGTCGTTGTCTATCCATTAACAGTACGAAGGTCACTTTTGAAATCAGGACTTAAAGGATGTGTTGCAGTAAGAAAACCCCTTTTATTCCTGAAAAGAAGTCCTTTTATTTTATTTTGACAAGGATTTACAAAAAAACTTCTAAGTGCCATGGCCAGTGGGTCTTAATTAAATGGAGGAGCTATGCTAATATTTAATATATCATGCATCATAAGAACATACCAACAATTAAATGTGCATTGCATTAAGGGTGTTTACAATAGTTTTTTTTTAAAGATTTTAGAATGATATTACAGAAACTTTCCTTTTACTTACTTATCGTAGCCAGATGTAACTGGTGCGTTCTACTGGTCATCACTGTTTTTTTTCTCCAAGGATAGTTAATATAATTATTTGTTAATTAAATGTTTCTATCAAGATTCCCTCAGTGCACAAAAGGGATTCCTTATTGCGCTGTGTGCTGTGCTTAAGCTGTGCCAACATGCTACTGCTACTGCTAATTAAATGACATTACAACACTCTAACATGAACTTCATAAAAAATGTGTCTGGTAAAAGATGTACGATTTGTAACTTCAAATCAATTAATTTTCAAAGAAAGGCTATGAATAACTACTATAATCATTATAAGAGAAGTATTTTGTATTAAAATATCTGTCACAGCATTATTCAATGCTATGATCTTGGGGACCATAAGCTAAAGGTTTATTGATTGACCTAAACAGAGAGCTCTGCTCATTGCTGAGATTTCAGTGATTTATCTGCCACAGCCTGGAGGTATGTATGTACATATATCAACTTTTATTTTATATTTGTCATTTATATGTATAACCAATGTACAGTATAAACAGATTGACAGGTTTTGTGATTATTCAGAGAAGTCTGTTTTAAAATTACTAACAATGTACTTTTGACTACTGTGGGGAACGACTGATGTAGCTCAGTGGCCTTTTGCTTGTTGGCTTTTTTATACAACGTTTCATTGGCCCTTGCGTTGTTTGTTCCGAAGTTGTACGATAAGCATTTCTTAACATCCAAATTGCAACGACATTACAGGAGATAAAGAACAGTTTTTCAGTCTCAGTAAGATGACAATTCTTCAATTCTCCCCTAGAACTTAATGTATTTTGACCCACGGAACAATGTTAATTGTACCAAACCTACCTACCCCCTTCAGGCATTTCACACTTAGAAAGTGCATTTCCAAAATCTAAAAAACTATAGTACAATGACAGTATGATGACATCATGACTTGAGAAAAAGAACATTGCATTCTGGGTGCCAAAAGCATTATAAATGTAGCCGATGTTTTTAACAGAAGAACAAATCAAGAATAAAATGCACTTTGTAATTGATCAAATAGTATTAGACAGCCCCAGTGGACCCATGATGTAAAAAGAAATTAGCAGTCTGCAGAAATAACAACTAAGGCAACCGCAACTGTGTCTACTTTAGTGGATTAACACTGTGTGGCGGAGTGTCCCGCCCCTATTTATTATTATTTGTGTTTTGTTTGTGGCGCAGTGAAAAGCGCCGCGTCTTTTTATTTATATTTAAAAACCTCGTGAGGATGCATGACTGATCAGCTACTGATTATTTAACTAGCTGACAGTCATGCATCCTTACCAAACGCGTGCAGACTGTGGCCGAGGGGTAATAAGATAATTAACAGCTAGTTAACCCCTCGGCCAGAGTATAAGAACCTGCAGCTGTCCATTCTGGGTTGGTTGAGTATAGAGAGGAGAGTACGGGAGAGCGGAGAGAAAGAGCGAGGAAAAAGAACGGAAAAAGAACAATTGCTATATTTAAAAAATATACTTGTTTCTGTTTGTTTGGCCATTGCGCCTTTTTATTTTGTGTTCTGTTTAAATCTTTTGTTTTTGTTTAATTATTAATAAATACGCGGAGTGCCATAGCATTCAGCTTCACCCGCCCATCCACTGTTTTGATTCAGTTACTTCCTGGTCCGTGACGTCATCATCCTCACCACTGCGAGCCAGACTGTCACACACTGCTTTACGGTTGAAATAAGCAAGATACCCGTGGATAAATTTCAGAATTAAAATAAAGGTAATCTAATCCTGGACAGATTTTACAGACTGTATAGCTTCTGATGTGTTTTCAAATTCTGGCCTTCAGATCTAGACATTCTATCTAGTATAACTGACTTCTACCTAGACTGATTGCAGGACTGCATGTTCAACAGGCCAGCTGTCAAACCAAATTAGAACCCAAATTATTTGCTCTTAGCAACACAAATTAACCTTCTCGTTGCCTTTCACGAGAGTCTTTTTGTCATTTTACTGTTCAGTGTAATGTGCCAGTGATGTCTCGCCATTAATATATTGTTAAACTATAGGTATCAGTGCATAAACTACAAGAAAAAGAAAACAACATTCTCATGATTAGAACTTACAGTACATGGCCAGGTTTAAATGTGTTCATCTGGTAATTTTCCAAACTGGGTAATCAAATGCTGTCCTCCAAGAAAGTTGAGCAAAATATTCCAGGAAACATCAGAGGAGATATCAGGTTCATGGCCTCTGACCACTTCATTTCAATAGGAGCAGACTACCCCCATTGGCGCGCTCTTAAATTACATAGCTCTCAGTACCATCAAACAATGGGGTATTGTAAGTCTATATATTATATAATACAAATGCACTCTTACACATTGATTCCTCTCTTTTCCCATGAGTATAAGCCACCACAACTTTATTAGTCTTAGAGGCCAGTTATAGTACACAGATAAGCTCACAGACACTGGTGTGGTTGCTGTTTCTTTATGGTGTTTCTTAAATGATTAGTAGAACAGAAAGATGTATGTTACAGTACACTGAAGTATTTGAATAACTTCCATCTTTGTCAAAAACAGGAACTTGCTGCTGTATGTAAAGATTTCGAATAAAAAGCTGACAACCAAATACAATAAAGCAGTTTCATATTTGTAAACTCGCGCAGTGATGAAAATCTCACAAAAGCAATCAGATTTCAGAAAACGATGAAAATAGCTGTCATGCAATATTCTTACAGACATACCGAGTTAGCCAACAAAAGCTGTGATCAAAGCGCGCCTCACAACTGTGACTTTTACAGCTCTCAGAAGCTGTGTTTTTTCATTACTTTCAGTGATTAAATGCTAAGATGATTGAATCAGGTAATCATGTCCATGAACAGGTGCCCTTGTTATAAAACACGCTGCCTTTTTCTCCACTGCCAAATTTCTCGTTGCACCTGCAGACTGACTACATGAACAGAACACAATGTATTGTGATAAACTACTCACAATGGATCTTAACAAGAAAGGTCATGCTATACAATGTGTGTGTGTGCCTCATTTTAACTCAGCAGTATTACTGGCTAAAAGAATGTCCAATGACTTTTATCAGTTGCAGGATTATAAATCGGTTTTACTCTTGCATTCCAATTTAAATAAAATTCTAAATTAATAAAGTAAATATGCAAAAAATGTGATTTGTTTTTTTCGTTTCAAAGCTCCATTAGATTTACTCATCATGACTTGATTAGTTTGTGAGATACAGACAGAAGGACGGAAAGCATACAGTAGTAATAATAATAATAAAAATAATAATAATAATAGTTAGGGGTGTTCTGATACTCTGTTTTTGAGTACTTCCCTTTAGGAAGTTTTTGTTGGCAAGTAATACATGAAACCAAACTAAACTATTAATGAATGTATTAATGTCAGAACAAGAAAATCTGAAAACAAGAAAAAAATAAATAAATAAAAGGTTTAAACAAAACGAAAACACTTTGGCCAAAACAGAAAAACACGCTGAACATTATTGTTTTTAGTTTCTCTGTTGCTCACGTTACGCCTCTGAACAACCAATCCCATGTGAGCGAAAACTGCCTCTTATGCAGGAAATTAGCCCTTCCCTGCCGACTTTAAACACCCATGCCCACATACAGACATACATTTGAAATAATAATAATAACCCAGCAAATACAAAATAATACAAAATACCCACAGGGGCGGAGTGTACCCCGTCACACTTCCACATTGAATGATTTAAATTCCATCTGTTCATTGGAACCACATTTTCCTTTCGCCTGGAGCACAGACATTTTTACTGGCACACCGATGCCATATACTGAAATTATGTCGCAAAACTAGCAAATGCAACTGATTCTTCATGTACGTAACCTTTCTTTACACCTAATTTACAAGCTACTTGTGTGCAAACTGGGAAATGTATTTCTTCATCGAGTGAAATAAGAGAATACATCTTGCCCAGGACTATAATCCCACAATTCAATGCAGACATCATGCATTGTTTAGAAAACAAGCACAGTGAAATCAAAATGGTTTTACATCAAAAGGGTAAAAGAAAGGTAAGACAAATAATCGCACACAAAATATGAGTGGCTTTAGTTAGTTTGATCACAAGTTCTATATTAAATCACACTGTCAGATTATTATCGATTCTTAGTCAATAACTGTGTAAACAAGGGCAACCGAGGGAATGCTTTGTTTTGTGTTAAGTAAATAACACATTTTATTCCATTGTGTTAATATCGAACAACTTCAAACTTCTTAAAGGGAATTATTTAAAAAAAAATAGGAATATGAGCACATAATAATAATAATAATAATAATAATAATAATAATAATAATAATAATAATAATAATAATAATAAAAACAGTAGAACCAAAACTAAAAAAAAAATACTAAGCATCCTAAGAATACAAAAGTCTCACCAGAGTAACGCCTGATGAAGAAAACACCCATCTAGGGATCAGTGTCATGTTTACTTTTTTTGTTTTTACTTTAACATAGTTAACATTCCCATGCAAGTTGCAGTTAAATTCTTAGATTTGTATGACGAATTGCATTTTGAGGTGTTTTCTTATTTTTTTTTTAATATTCTCTATGGCGGCTGGATTATTACAGTCCTGGGACAAATTAAGGAAACGACAAATTATTTACAGCAAGACCAAGGGTGGGGATTGTATTGCCTCGCTCAAACCCCTTACTAAATACCCTGGTGTCTCTGAATAGATCTGTCTCCTCTTTAAAAATCTGCTAAATCTTTTAACGAGGAACACATCTCACAAGTAGAATGGCACCCCAAAATGTTCTCTTTTTTCTAGGAAAGCAGTACAACTGGGGATGGGGGAGCTGGTTGCCAGATAATTTCACTCTGGCTACTTGCTCACTAAATATCTTGGTATCCCTGAATAGATAAGTGTCTCCTCTTTAAAAATAAGCTAAGGCTTTTATTGATCAATCCGTCTCACAAATTCAGTGGTTTCCTGAATATGATTCATCTACTAACAATGTTGAATGACTGGGTGGAGCATTTGTTCTCTACCCCCACCCCACCCCACCCCACCCCACCCCACCCCACCCCACCCCAAGTTGTGTGCCTAGACTGGTACACTGTTCAATGTAGTGCTGTCATTGGCAGTCCTGAGTCAGGAACCTATTTTGAGGTTAAAATGAAGAGAAACTACCCAGTCATTTGTAAGATTAGGATTTCCCAGATAGGCAAATACAATTAAGTTCTGATCCGCTGATTTACACAGACGTTACTGAAGCTGTTGCGTATGCTTTTTTGGTGAAGACAGATTAGGAATCTGCAGATGCAATTTTACTCTAAAGTGCCTGCAAATCAAATACCAATGGATTATATTGTGTTCATTCAGCTGATAGAAAAACAAAATAGGATTATCTGCTTCCATTATTATAATGCACCATAAATATGATCAAAATACATTTGCTTTAAATTAAAGAAATGTGCTGGGTACTGAAAACCCTATCTGTAACTTGCTACGCATATTAGAAGCTACTAATAGCAATATTCTTTGATGAGCAAATAGCGGTTTATGCTTCAAACTGTGAAAATCAATTAAATGGTAAATGGTAGCGCAAGCTTGGATACTTCATGTGCAGTTACAGGATGCACTTTAGAGCCCCCTGCTGGGCATTCTGCCAAACTGCAGTATTCAACAGCTTAACTGCAATGGAGTTTTAATTACTATTAATATACAGTGGTGCCCATAAGTATGACTCACTGTGGTTTCAGATACTCAAGCCATCTTTAGCCACCTGAATGGGCTGGTGCTAGTTAATTCAATACATGCTTAACTTGCATTGACAGTAGATATTTCTTACCATTCGTCCAAGACAAAAACTCTACTAATGTACGATTTATATACATACAGTACCAATATCCCTTCTGTGTATGTTTATGGAATTTAGCACAACCTCCTTTGGATTTACCACAGCTTATTGTCATAGCATGTGCACTTTTGCAGTCTGGTGGATATTTTTTTTTCAATTCGTCTCAACAGAAAAGTTTCTGTTTCCACTGTACTTGAGCACTGTCTTCTGTTCACAACCCTGTCTTACTCAGTCTAGAGAATGCTCTATTGGACACAGAACTGGAGCTACAGTAATGGACCGTCTCAGTGATGTTTCCTCCTCAGTGGTAAAACGGAATTAAAATCAATTGCACTAGGGTTTCTGTGACATTATAAACTACGAGACCATCACAGAACCCAGAGATGGAATTGTTTTCCTGCAACTCACTGAAGCCCATCTATTATTATTTTTTTTATGATGCATGGATATTAGTATCTGTAAAAAAAAAATAAGACAATAAACAATAAGGTTCAAATTGCAAGTGACTTTAATGAATTATAATAACATAAATTAAGTGAACATTAAAGATTATTCAATATCATTTTCTTTTTGATAATTCAGGAACGGTATAATGTGGGTTATCATTTTGCCTCAGGTATCTGTCTACACTGCCGAAAAAAAACACAAATTGTTCCAGGTTCATACTCTATATAGGCATTAAAATACATTACTCGAACCAATGATGGTAAATCAGTCCGGCACAAAAAATCCCAGTTATACCACATCATGTAAAGTAATAAAATTTGAGCACTACAGCACCTGCATAGTGTTGTAATTGTTAGATGTTCCACTCATAAAAAGAAATGGCAGACAGTAATTCTTAAGTTGCTTAGAAAGCTTTTATTGTTGATTGCTTGTAGTAAAATGTGCCATTTGCAGTTAAGATGAAACTGACCTTTCATGAGTGCTTGGTGTCAGTGTAAAGGTTTGTCGTTATCATAATAATGGCATTTTGTCTGAGGAACTGTACTTTTGGGGGTTTCTGAACTTGACTATTTTGTTGAAAAATGTACTTCAGCTTGCCAAATGGAACAGCTCAGCAGACTGCACTGATTGTCATTAATTGTGCCATTCATTAACAATAAACATGCGTTGTGGTGGGGACAGTGTGGCACAAGGGTAGGCAACCGAACACATCAGGTCCAGATATTTGTTCCAATCATGCCCTTAATTATTTAATTGAACCATGTAAACCCCTGACCAGACCCTAAAGCACATAACGATTTAATGATACTTTACAAGCCTGGAATGGAAGCATTGCTGGTGTAGCACATGCATTGCTACTATCTAAATAACTTGGCTAACCTTTTATTTTAAGGACAAAGTGAACAACTTAATGAAATGCCTTCTGGATTGAATGTTCAGAAGACTGCTACATATAACTGATTAATATTATGTATCTTAATAAATGAAAGAGAAGAGGGTATAACAGAATAAATGACAATGTGTTAGAGCCTTGGGATTCCAGTCCAGCAATGAAAGCTGCAGTGGAAAGATAAACGATCTGTAATATAGTATTGTGCCTGGTACCATATTCTTGATACTTCTGCCCTCTTATATTTGATATGCAGTGCTTACAAAGGTACCACAAAATGTTCCTGTCAGGACAACTGATGAAGTCAGCACCTCAGGTCACGTTTTTGTCTATCCTGGTGTCAAAATAGGGAAAACCTACATGAAGCACAATTAATAATTTACTTCAATAACTTGTACATTAAAAATGCATAATAATTATCATTGCTTGACTTTTTTTTTTTTTTACACTTCATAATAAGCAATATGTTTTCCAAAAGAGGAGCACTTCCTTTCATGCAGCTGGCCATAATTGACTGTCATAATTCACATCACATCGACACCACGGCTTCAAACGTAATTAAATGCTTATAATGGAGTCAGTGATAAATAAACATCTTTCCATTTACCACCAGGGTATCTAATTTCTAACCGTAATTACAGTAGCACTGAGCGCATGAACACTAGCTGTGTTCTGGACTGATTATAAGAACAATACTCTTCCTTCAGAAGACTACTAATCAAGCAAATTAAAGCTACTGCTTCAACCTGTATTTAAATTACTTGTCTAGAACAGTGCCAAGTGTGAAAAAAGTGTAATGCAACAGACACTTGAGAATTGATGAATGCAAGACAAACAAGGGAAAGTTTGATTGTTTGTTTTTGCTGATATGATTACTTTGTAATTACTTTTGATACATGTTGCGTGTTACATAACTGTTTCTTAAATTAATATGATTCTAGCGTCATTTAATTGTTAAAGACATTACTTTATTTTTCTTAACTTCAAATTGTAGAGGGAAAAAAGCCACCGCGTGGTTAGAAGTTAGGGTTAGATACCTACATTTATCCGTGGTTTACAATAAATGTTCAAAATATCATTTAAAATACTCAAAGTAACTACTTGAAATAAGTGCCCTTACTTGCAGGCGTAGATAACACCACTGCACATGTTTATAGCAAGGTTCCCAGTTATAACTTGATGTTAATTATGAATCATTTCTTAATTTGGTAGATACTATAGCACAGTATATGAACTATAAACAGCACCTGTGGTTGGCATTGTTATCAAAAAAACTTTGAAAATTGTTTAGTGACAGGAGTTACACGGTGAAGGGCCTGTACTTTACAGAAGTTTACCTTACCTGTTATTTACATTTTATATAGCTAAGTAAAATTGACTTGGAATTTTTGCTTTTCTTATTTATTTATTTGTGTCTTCTGAAAGTATGCATGTATTTTCATAAGAACGAATATCTAGAAAACAACGATGTTCTGTATAGGTAGGCAGAAACATCAAGTAACGGGAAAGCACACAGTCCATCCTTACCTGAAATTTCCTGGTGAGGAACATTGACAAGGCTGAAGCCTTTAGCGGTATACGCCTGCCTGACATCGCTGCAGCTTCGTGGTTTGAGATCAGCTCCAACTGAAAGCACGGAGAAAGCGCAAAAAACACACCCGATCCACAGCATTGTACACTTTGGGGATAAATCCTTTAGATGTGTCACAGCAGACTCCCCTTGATCTAAACCAAACGGCACAGCACGCCCGTGTGGTAGAGTGAACGGGCTCCGTGGTTTTCACTTTTCTTCCAATGCAGGTATAGATATACGCTATATATTTTTCAAATACCGTTATGTATATATTTTTAAATGAGTGGTCGGAGTTTTTATTTGCAACCAAACAAGCAGATGTCTCCTCCTTTACAATGGATACGCTTTGCATCCAAGTTCAGGCACATATATCCGGCTTGTGAAGCAGAAATCCACTCTATGTTATATGTTCAGACAACTTCTCTTATACAGACTGAAATACCGTAGTGCTGCTATCTGAGAGGAAGAGAGAAATCCTGGACATAAAAATACACGCCGCACAGTACTGAGGTAGAGACAGCGCAGTGCAAAACACGGACTGGAATCACCCACTTAGCAGAATTTATTCCGTGCAGCCGTGCTTTCTGCCTGGGAAAAAATATATAATAATATACAATATTTTCGTTACATTATTTTCTTAATTAACAGTAAAACACACATACACTCACGACGGAGAGAAAGTTTAGATGTATTATTATTATTATTATTATTATTATTATTATTATTATTATTATTAATAATAATAATAATAATAATAATAATAATAATAATAATAATAATAATAATAATAATAATAATAATGCCTGTATTATATTTTATATCTGAAGCTGGTAGTAATTCTACAACAGACCCAATTCTAAACAGCCAGTGGCAGCTTGTAAACTGTAGTTTAGCACATTTTGTACACTTTTGTAAGAAAAAGGTATTTATAAGCCAAAATTAAAAGCTTTTTCTAGTTAAACAATAAATCCAGGTGAAGTTTTTTTTTTTGTAATCAGAGCCATTGAATCAATGTGATATTGGGCCCCGTTCACAAAACGGCAAGGACTGTTTAAAAATATATATATATATTGTTGTTTAAGAGCAGTTTTTTGTATAGTGTATTATCTTAACAGATTCATATTATTAAACAGTTAATTAAAAAAAAAAAATAATAATAATAAACCCTTGGCTGAAAGGTGTTTCACAAATTAAAAAAAACAAATAAATAAATGAATTATTCTTGTGACTGCTCACTGTCAGCAGTCTGTCCTTCACAGTCCTCCCATCTTAATGGCTCCCTCTTCTGTAGGCTTTGTTCTTTTAGAAGGCTTGGTATTGTAAGCGGCATGTCCAGTCCCACTCTGACACAAAATTGGTTGTTGGTACAATACTACACAATGAAGTCCTATTTTAGGCAACTGATTTGCTTTATTAAAGCAGGGGTGTCCACTCCTGATCTTTGTTCCAGTCCTGTTTGAAATTATTTAATTGAAACCAATTAAACCTCCATCTATACCCCTAAGTCAGTGATATTGAATTATATTCTCTGGTGGGCCAGATAAGACAATATCCAAACCTTGGGGGCCACAGGGCTCCTTGATGTGCATACAAGTGGGGAGTTGTTTAAATGGTCATGAAGATTTGACTATCCAATCAGACTTTACATACAGGAACAGAATACATCTCAAAAATAACCACTTACAATGAACAATGTCTGATCACCATTCAATAACAAAAATACAAAGCAAATATATTTTTCCTGACATTTTCCTAACAATACTCAAACGACATCTTATATAATTATACAAATAAACAAACAAATAATTATACAAACCCTACTGTAATGCTATTTAAACAGCATGCTATTCATTTAGATTTTATTAAAACTAGAAATGTTGACACTCGCTCGCACCGTCTGTGTTTTCAGAAAATTACTGTGCAGCAAGCATTCAAGTTTAATAGTTTTTTGACTCTCTTATTTTCTCTTGGTGCTTGTTGTTTATATCTGTATGCCTCTCGCTGTTTAGGGCTATTGACGCTGAATCACTCTTTACCTCACAAATGTGTTTAAAATAAAAAAAGCACAAATGTGGTTCTATAGGTCAGTGGTTCTCCAACAGTTTTTGGTGGCCTCAGAGTGATTATTTGATGAATTTGCGATTTTTTCCCTGAAAATACTAAGTTTATAATATAAAAAATAAAGAAAATATAGACATATGCACGTCTAAAGTTTTTAATTTATTTCTGTAATAGAACCAAACTGTTTCTCATTTAAAAACATACAGCAGCCCTTCTCAACTTCCCAGGCCCTTCTATAATAAATTCAAGACAACATCTGGTGTTTTGCAAGATTTATTTTATATTTTATTTTTGGTCTGTTCCAATCACATGCTGCACGATTCCCATTTAAATCTAGCAAAATTAAAGCAATTTGCAATACAATTATATCTTGTTCACTTGTTCCTGTATTATGGCGTGTTGCCAAAAAAAAAAACTGCTTTGTTAGGGGACACAAATGGCCTGTAGATAGTGGCGACCTTTCAATCTTGTGTATCAGCGATGTACTGATGGACAGCATACGCTCAACGGGCCAAAAGGAAGGCTCTCGCGGGCTGTCAGTTGAAGAACACTGCTGTAAGTAGTTAATTATCAAATTTGACCTGGTGGAATTGCCCTCCTGGACCGTGATTGGACAACCCTGTATTAAAGGCTGCTCAATGCAACAACCTCTGTCCAGCTCCCAAAAAAGTATAGCATATGAAATCTGGGACTCACTAGCGAAAAACAGGGAAAATATTAGATTTGGTACAAATTTTAGAAGTTAAGATGTAATCCACCCCTTACAAACTAAGCACCCACTGCAACTTTTCTTATACATGGGTGTGACATCATCAGAAACTCACTATCAATCAATCCAAACATATCAATATGTATATGGGTATCAATGCGTATATGCGTAGCTCTCAAGTTTCCCTTGTCTTTGACCTGCTGATTTAATTTTGCCTTGGCTGAATATAACTAAGTAATTACATGGCATACCTCCTTAAACTCTGCGGCAATTTCTTGCTTTTTACTCGTGTAAATAGAGAAAACACTTGGCATTTAAGCTGAAAGTATTCTAAGCTTAAATGCAAGAAACAGAACAATTTTGAATGCACAGGAATGGCATTGATATGCAGCTGTCTTGAGCACATTATAAGAACCATGCATCACAACCCTTTCCTGAAAACAGTATACTTGTTTACCAGATATATCTAAAGATGTGTCACATAAGTTGAACATCAACCTACTTTATAGTACCTTTTATTTTTTATTATTTATTTTATATTTTATTATTCCAAATGCATTTGTTATGTTTTTTCTGCTTTACATAGGATGTGTACTTTTAGTGGGCCTATTGGGTTCCATATACTTAATAAATAGAAAAAAAAAATCAGTTGTGCATACCTGTTCAAGCATTGGATAATCCCGCGGCTCCTGGAAATAGGGCTGGTACAAGCCATCTATCATTGCCTTTGGAAGTCTTATTCTGTGGAGTTAAGGGTGACATTAGAGCAGAGCTGTCTTCATAGGTCTGCTGCTTAGTGGAAATTAACTCAATACAACTCAAATGGACACAGGGACAATTAAACCAGCTTAATCAGGTTAATAGCTAATAACTCTGGACTTGAAAGGACCTGAAAAAGGAACTTGCACACTCACATTTCATTTTTACAATACTGGGGCAGGTGAAGGGGTGGTCTTTTAGCTATGGGAATAATCTTAATCTTATAAATAGACATATTGTTTTAGGTGTGTTGTAAATGTTGAGTCAATTTGAAGCAGCAAAATAAGGAGCTGTAGTCAGTTATACTGGAAGATAAGCAGTCCCACAACATAATACTCCCTTGTCCATGCTTGGATGAAGACTTCAGGCATGATTTCTTGTTTCATCAACAAGGAGCAGTCTTGTCTCTAGCCTGGTTGCATGGCTTGCTGTTTGGCATTCTTTTTTTGTTTCTTACCTTTTGATGAGTGTCTGTTGATGCTGACACTGTTAAAATCCTCTTAACGATGTTTCTCCGTTTTTTTTCTGCCAAAACACAAGACGTCTTGCTCTTCTGTTCTAGTGATGTGGTCAACAGTTAGACTTTATTTCTTGTTTGTACATTTCTTATGCCTTCATGTTTTCTTTCTGTCATTTCCAGACACTTTCTTGGAACTGCTAGATTATTTAGTAGGTGTCACACTGTGAACAGCAGCAGGTTGTTGATTCGTTCAGAGCCAAATTCTCCATGAACAACTACTCTTCTACACATAAACCTGACCCTGACTTTCAATCAAAATGTTACCCCAAACGTTCAACTTAAACCAAACCAGAAAGTCACTATCAGAGTGCAAGATTTATAATCAGACCAATGGGAGATGCTGTTTTAAGTGTTATTCCCAGGACATTTGGCACCAGACGAATGGATAACCTGCCAAACAACATCCACACTAATAATAATAATAGTAAAAAGTTAACACCACTAATAAAAAATACATTTAAAAAAACGTATATATTTTATATAGCAAAGATAATAAACTTGATAAATGATCACAGCAAAAGAACTATCTAAAATTTAGGAACAACTATACCTGGCATTTTCCTCAGAAGAGGTCGTCATGGATCCTCAGAGAGGATAATATGGGTAAATGCCTCAAGGACACCTACACTGTTTAATTCACTTCACTGAGGTCTTTCCTGCCAGAACTAAACTGGCATTATGGGGATAAGATGCTTCATATTGCTGCACCTTTTAGGCCCTCTATCCCATGACACTATTTCAAAGAAGAGCAAATTGATCCAAGAATCAGAGGGAATGATAAATTGGTCATCTTGATATTTCAATGTAATAATACTTTCAAAATACGTGCGGTATAGGCTGCAGTGAAAGTGAAAAGACCTAACCTGTGGGGTTGGATACCAGCACTGGCCTATAGAGAGCACCCAAAGAGGGCCACTTTCCCTCAAGTGAAGAAGATGGTGCAGGCACTGTGCCAGCATGTGAGTGCGTGGCCTTTACGTCGAGGCAAGTGAGCATGAGACGCACGCTCAGCTGGTGGGTATGATCATGCATGCGCTCACTGTCCAGGAGACAAGGAGGGGTGTCTGGAAGAGCCACAGCACCTGTCAGCAGAGGGAGAGTCAGGGGAGACGGAGCTGCTATGTATTGAACATTTTAAAACTGTTTTTAATACCAAAATTAAAACAAAACAGCTTATATAGACATGATTGGTGATATTGACAGACATTTCCAAATATTTGACTGCTGCATTTTACAGATGTGATTCGAAAACTGAAGATTCGTAATATGAATCTGAACCAAGGATCAAAGCAATTTAATAAAAGCTTGTGCCAGAGCATTAAAAAATTGAACAGCTTTTTTGGGTGGAAATTGTATTTCTTGTCTATATTGTGCGTAATATTTTAGAAATAAATACCCCCAGGGGTTAAGACCAGCATGATTAATATAGAGGTGAAGAGCAGTGGTATTTAGATCTGCCACTGTTTAGATCATTAAAGTAGACCCTATCACTGCAGACTTTTATAGCCGTTGTCCTTTTTATATCCTCAGGTCTTTATTATAATTCCCCCATCAATTCTCTGCAATATCCACCTGGTCTCCTTAAGGAACCAATCACAGTGGCTAGTTTATGAAAGATTCAGTAAGGTAGTAATGAAAATTCAAATGCACAGCACTATAAGGAACACAAACTTCACATTGCATTTAGATTTGCTTGTATTATTATGCAAAATGAGATATATTTTTTAAGTTAATCTGATAACATATATCTATTAAAAATGCTGCTGTTAAAGCAGCACAAACATTTCATTTAAAAAAGGACTGGCACAAATCTGACATATGCTTGCTGATGTAACCATATGTCAACAGGCATGCATCTTTTGCAGTGATTGTTAACACTTGGGATTGACTCGGCACACAAGAAGTGGCGCTGACACAATATGATAATGTACTACTCCTGTCATTGCATTTTGATATACAGTAAAACCAATCTATAAATGCCAGTCCAGAGACCAACAACATGTGACCTTAATAATGGGATGGCCTTAATACTGAAGATCTATTAACATTAAAGTCAATGGAAATATAAAGATATGGTCTTAACCAAAGTTTCACTGTACAGTAAAAACTGTCAAATCCGATTGAATTGGTTCCAGAGGTTCATCGGATCTGTGAACATATCGACTCTCGGAGGGAGTCGTTATACAACACTGTAGCTGACTATACTTGTTTTTCAAAAAGGATTGTAATCAATGTTTAAGAAGGTATAATTGATTTATAATAGCTACACACACACACACACACACACATATATATATATATATATATATATATATATATATATATATATATATATATATATATATATATATATATATATATTGTATATATATAGATATAAATATATATAGAGGAGAGAAATTGTCTATAATTATATATATATATATATATATATATATATATATATATATATATATATATATATATATATATATATATATATATAAGTGGCCAAGTAATTACTTTATTGCACAGGTCTGTACAGTAAACACTAGAACAAACAGTTAAATTTATCTGTAAAATTTGAATTAGAAGTAAATGTACTGTATATTTAATTTTGCAGTGCATTATCTTTGAAGGGTAGGGTGAGGTTTTTTTGTGTTTTTTTTTTAATTTTTTTATTGTTCAACTGTAGAAATTGTGACAAGATATTTGTAATTATTGGAAGAAAAAAAAAATCTTTCCCTGAACTAAATAACTACAGAGTTTCTGGAACCCTTCAAAATCAACAGACAGACAAAACATAAGACTATCTAGATAGAAACTCTGGAACCTTCCAACATGGAACAACATAGCATGTAGAACGGGTATTACTGTTCTGGAATGTTTTAATACCAATAAATAGAAATAGCACCAAATGTACATGAATATAAAATAATAAAAACAGTAGCATTTGGATTTTAAACTCATTTACACTCCAAACATATAAAGAGTATATTTAAAAGTCTCACATTGGATTTTGTTTTTTATTGTTTGTTTTGGACTTGGCACTGTCCAAAACTGTTAATCCAGTATTGTATGAAGTGAAAGCTTTTAATCTCAGTGCAGCATTTAAAAAAATCTGTTTCTGGTATAGTTGCAGTAAAAAACACAGAATCCTTGACAATTTTAATTGTACCGGTATGTAAAAACATTTTTATGCACAAAAATATCATATAAAGACATTTTAATGTAATCAAAACCTGCAAAATGGAAGTCACAGTCACCTAACAGCTATGACACACTGGCTCAATCATTATAACTAATGCTTGCAAATTCTGTTTCTTCCCTAAATTAAAATTGGACGATAAACATTGCTAACATCACAAAAAAGGTATAAACTAAGTCATTCACAGCAATCAATATAGACCACATCATATTACGACCAAAAAATCAATGTCAAAATCAGTATTACCAATGATAATCTAAATACTGAATGGGGAGTTACATTTTAATTTAAAAAAGCAATGACTTTACAATCAGAGTTTCTGAATGTATACTCATAATAACTACATAATATTGGTTAGGTAAATAACAACATTTTTTGAAACCAATCTTGTGTAATATTTGCTTTGCAAATCCATTTGGAGTCCAGAAGTCATGCTTTATCGGGTTACCCGACCTTATTTGCACAAAAGCGACCTAGGATGCTTCATGCTTAACTATGTTCACTGTAACTAATACAGTTTTCACTCAAGGTGTTAAAATGTTTGATAGATTGCCATTGGCTGGACATACGTCTGCTCTCCTTCACAGAGGGAATTCGTGGAGCAGGTTCACCTGACTCCCAGACTAATCCTACCAAGATAGTTTCCATAACAAATGAATTAGTTCAGGACTCAAAAATAAAGAAATCACAAAGTTGTGTGTGTGTGTGCGTGTGTGTGTGTGTGTGTGTGTGTGTGTGTGTGTGTGTGTGTATTTATGTGTGAAGACAAAGACAAACCGCAAAAACACCACAACGCAGTATTTGGACTGCACACGCCTATTATTATTATTATTATTATTATTACTACTATTTAAAAATGAAAATGGGAAACTCCACAAATAATAGAATCCATGACAAAGACAATTGCAAGTATGTTACGCTACAGTTAAACTGATACAGTACAACTGCAAACAGACTAACAAACTAAATCTGTATCACATTTGTCTATTGTTTCTTCTTAAAAGCGGCACCATACCGTACTTTTTTTTATCCCATTGCTTGTGACTTCATCAAACCATCTGATTCCAGGGCTGCATCCGACTACAGAAACATTTGCCCATGACATCTGTGATTTTATCACATTTTTTGAGTAGGAGGATGAAAGTTTTTTTTTTTTTTTTAATTTTTTTTAATATAAATTGGAATCCACATTACTACCAAAATGAATATGAAAATAATAATAAAACATCCTGTTAATACAAAATCTAAAGCGAACAGCGAGTAGGTCTATAATTGCTTTGCCGTGTCAAAGACTTGCATTGTAATTGGTCCCTGACTGAGATTTCAGAAAATGAGTCCACTGTAAAGGCTGTAAAAAGACCAGATCATACCACTTTAAGTCCTTTTGTGTAGAAGTTCATGCAATGCCACTCAGATTGTGAGCATTTGACATTTTCTTGGCTTTGAGAAGCTTTAGGATATTTTAGGATTTTTTTTCTCTTTCTTTCTTTCAAAAGACAACAGCTAGTGTAGTGCATGTTTGCTGAGAAAATGGAAATGATCCAGAATGCATGCAGACTCAGTGGTATTGTTGTGCATCCACCCTCAGTTTTTTTGGGGGGGTGGAAATTAACATAACAGCTTGTACAGTAGGTATAAATAAAATCACGAGCCATTCTCACAGCTTGGTGTGTTCTCATCATTTTTTAATTCATAGTTTTCAAAGAATTTGCAGTTTAAGAATATGATTGACCTGTAATTATGTTATTGTTAAATGTAATTAGTCATTTTCTGCATTGCTTCAGTTAGACCACTCTGTTTCTTTTCTGGTTAATTGTATATGATTTACTTGAGCAGGGTTTTCCTCAACGCTTTCTTCTTTTCCATAATGCACCCACTTGCTATTAAAGTACAGGGAGATGTTACCAGGAGTTAATTTGTAAATGAAAAGGTACCAGATTTTATCATTAAGGAAGAGGGATAGCATTGTGTTTATAGACATAATGTACTGATCTTGATTTACAGTAGCTTCCACATATACTTCAAGTTCTCATCTGTTTGTGGGTTTGTTGTTGGCGTCAGTAGCTGCATGCCGACCTTGGCTAGCCAGGTTCAATTAACATAATCTTCAGGTTTGAACAATGCCAGTGGTAAGCCGACTAATCTGATGAACAGGAGCGCTAGTTTTTTTTTTGGTGTTTTTCTGTTTGGGTTATAATTTTCTTCCTTATAGATGTCGCATCCTAAAACATATCGTTACAGTACACTTTTGTCATTCAATTAATTGAACAGGAAAATGTTTTCTTATCTTTTTATTGTACTTGTTATGTATATAGAATTTTTTTGGCAAAAATAATACAATTAAATATATATATATATATATATATATATATATATATATATATATATATATATATATATATATATATATCATTTTTACATTATTTTTTACACATTATTTTTACATACAATTACCCATTTATACAGTCAGATTTTTACTAGAGCAATCTAGGTAAAGTACCTTGCTCAAGGGTACAGCAGCAGTGTCCCCCACCTGGGACTGAACCCACAACCCTCTGGTCAAGAGTCCAGAGCCCTAACCACTACTCCACACTGCTGCCCTATATATATATATAATTTGTCATACGGTTCATCATTTGCAAACTGTATCTGGGATCTGGTGGTTACAATGGAAGTATATTGCTTTGGACATAAACACGTCCAACAACTGGGGCTGTACCAGGGTCTGCCTCAAGGGTAAAATTGCTTGGTAACATCCATTGCTCAGATTTTGTGGAAACAGAGGTCAGTTCTACTGATTGGCATTTCTAGTTGATAAATAGATCATAAGCAAGTCCAGGACTAAACCTATTCTGGATAAAATGTACATCTTTGAATCTAACTGCAGGTTCTTTGCATATGCATGTCCAAAATAATGGTTGGTTGGAAGCGAATAAAAAAGCATTCAAATAAAAACTCTTAAAATCAAGTCTTCCACAGCTAGTAAATATCCATGAGGTACACACTAAGCAGACCTTAATGAGTACATACATATTCTGGAAGCATAATTTTAAAATATATGCTGATACAGAGTTAATGGTCTTTATTCATAAGGGAGCATGGGTCCATTAGCTGGGAGTAGAATATCCAAAATGTTGAAATAAATATAATGAGCAGTATGTGTGCTATTGGTTCTAATGAATAATTTCGGTAGATGAAAAACTGAGCATAGGTGATAAAATAATTTTACCTACTCAATAACCACAATGTAAAAAATAATAATCAAATTGACATTACCGTTTAAATAACATAGGTATTATGGTATAATAGGATTTGCCAAATGGTTGCCTTCTGTAAATCTGTGGAGATATGTCAGGCAATACATTCTGGTCAAGAAACATATTCTTGATAATATGGTTTGGTGCATCTGGTGTGTGCAAACATTTATTATTATTATTTGTTTATTTAGCAGACACCTTTATCCAAGGCAACTTACAGAGACTAGGGTGTGTGAACTTTGCATCAGCTGCAGAGTCACTTACAATTACGTCTCACCCGAAAGACGGAGCACAAGGAGGTTAAGTGACTTGCTCAGGGTCACCCAATGAGTCAGTGGCTGAGGTGGGATTTGAATCGGGGACCTCCAGGTTACAAGCCCTTTTCTTTAACCACTGGACCACACAGAGATAGAGGTTCTGGAGCAATCTTTACACAGGTGGTGCAGTTGGCACAGGCAAAGAGATCATTTAATGAACACTAGTTTTCCAGCACTGTGGATGGCACTGTGATCACTCTCAAAGCACCCAGTGAGGAATAACTCAAGTATTTGTACAGGAATGTACTGAATATTGAGGTAGCGCTTGATGCAGATGGGACATGCTTGATATCGTAGCCAGATGGCCTGAAGGTAACCATGATGTGTGTTTGCACATATTATTTCCTGGCAAAAGGAATATGCAGAAGGGCACATTTTAGGTGGATGGCTGCTTGGAAAGTCACGTAGAGTCAGTTAATGCTTTGGCTAGTAACTCCTTTGCTAAATTGTTCAAATGCATGCAACTATGTACCCTGAACCACACATTCCACACACTCTACTCAAATGATGGACTGTAGAAATTACTGTGTCAGAGAATAGATAAAAATGGCTTCTGTGTTTTATTTCCTCATGACAGATTGTCATTGTTATACCAATGTACAACATCTACTTTAAGTACTGTCTTGTTGTTCTGTATAGCAGGGACGAGCAATGACTCTGACAATATTGAGGCGAGGGATGAGGTGGTCACAGAGACAGAAACATGCAGATATAAAAACATGTGTGACGAGCTTGCTAAGTGTATTGGCCCTGGATCTAGAGAATTTTTTTTTTTTTTAAATAAAAAATACAAACTTCCTACTTTCACTACAACTGCTGTGCCGTTTCTCATGCTTCTTCTATTACATATAGAAATAGCATGTTTGCCCTTTGCACTTTAAATTATGTCAGTCTGCAGTGTCCTAATTGGCTCTGCAAACAGCCTGAAACTAGTGATCAAGAAACAGGAGCAGCAAGTGAATGTCTATTGTTCTCCTTTTTAATTAAATCTTTGCAAACTGTATTGGGTCTCAGTGAAGTGAGCACTCTGTGCAGTATGAATATGCTGACACGCTGGAAGCAAGTCCGTTATCAACTCCTGAGAGGAAAAAATACTTTTCTGTTATGCTGGATTTGCATATATACAGATAATGTAGGTTACTTTAATTATACAATTAAGATGTTTACTGTTAATAAACAGAAGTTTAACAGGCTTGGGTATACAAGATTGTGCTAAATACTTGTTCGTGTACATTGGTTACATTATAAGTGCATGTATTTGGTAATGCTAAATGGTGTTTGATTTCCTATCACTGTACTTTGGTATATTTTTTGACATTCTGTGGGACTTCTTGTCAAAAGGCAGTTCTGCTATTTGGGTGCCAGAAAACTTGAAAAAACATACAGTATACTGTAGCATAAGGGAGGATGAGAGTCGGTACAGGGCAATACTTTAGCTCTGTAACTACTTGTGCACATGTAACAGACCAAAGTATATAAAACGATAGTTATGCAACTGAGAGTATGCTACATGGGGGATTGCACCTCAATCAAGTTACATATCTACATTTTAAGACTATCATGTTCTTTGTATGGGAAGGGAGACAGGTTAAAGGAATACCTGAGCAAAAACTCAATGTAACTTTAAAAAAGTAATTTTTATTAAAACATAATAATAAACAAATGTTTCTGACATCAGGTGACAACCTGTATTCACAGGTCTAAATGGAGCAATCAGACTCATTATATTTGAATCTCAATGAGCTACCGGTAGTTCAGCTGTGAAAATATACGCAATATATTTCAATATTATTAGCACAGTTTGTTTGTTTCCTCTCACCAAATATTTTAGAAAAGATCTGCCAAATGAATTTCTATTTTAAACAATACTTCACATGTTACATCATATACCACATAAAATACATAACACAAAATAAAGCAAGTGCTCTGAGAGGGAGGCAAAACAAAACAAGAACAAACAGAGGGAGAGAGCAACTTCAGCTTCAGCTCAGTTTTTACCAGTGCTTGAAATGGGGCGGTACTCACCGGTACGGAGTACCGCCACTTCTCAATTTCAAATATTTGAGTCCTGCCACTTCTGAATTTAAAACATTGGAGTTTGCTTTTATGTGACTTTCTACCTGTTACTTTGTTGTCCCAGCAGCACCTGCATGGTTTACGTCACAGCAGAGTGCATTACAAAACAACTGCAACTCCCAGAGTGTATTGCAAAACAGAGTGGGGAAATTTATTTTGAATGGTCCAGGTCAAGTTGCGATTAGATGAGATGAGTTGGACAGGGAGAGAGGGAAAGAGAGACAGCTGGACAGGATGCCTGAGAGAGAGCTGGGCAGGGGGACAGAGATAGAGGTGGAAAGGAAGACAGAGAGAGAGCTGGACAGGGAGACAGAGATAGAGGTGGAAAGGGAGACAGAGTCAGAGAGAGAGCTGGCCCGAGAGTACTGTGAGTACCACCACTTTTTTTCCATTTCAAGCACTGGTTTTTACATACCATTAATAAGTATCTACCCTCATTTAACTATATCAATATCTTAGGGGCCACATTTTACATTAAGGGCCGGACCAAATCAAACCCCGATCACTCTTGCAAAAGAGTGTTTATGCGATAATATCGCTAGTTTCCATATCACATTTTTTTTACCCCGAAACCAAAACTAGCCATTTCCAATTCGTGAAAGGGGCGGAGAGAAGTTTCGCAGGAGTAGGAGGGACCACCGAAAGCAACATGAAAACAGCTGTTGACCAATCCCCAGCCGGTATTTGTGACATTTTGAAGGGGCGGAAACAAGGCGGTAACATGCGAAAAGGCAGGCGAAGACAGCCAGGGCAGAAAAAATAAAATAAAATATCTTTGTTGTACGACTGTTTCGTTTGAATATCAGTGAATGCTATTACATACAATAATAATACAAATATGTTCAATAATAATAATAATAATAATAATAATAATAATAATAATAATAATAATAATTATCTGCTTTTATTTTTATAAAATGATAATCATGATCATGATAATCTAATTCCTTAAAAGAAGGATTGTATTCTCTTAGATAAGTGAATATAAATAATCAGTATCTAATAAAAAGGCAGTTTCGCTGTGACAGGATCCAGCAGCAGTTTCGTTTTTTTGTCCCTCAGTGTTTTCTTCTCTCCTGACGTGTTACTGTGCTCAACTTTTTAAATCATTCTCTTCACATAGGCTAAGACATTACATTATACTGTTTTTATTTTTATTCATGCGGCTGGATTTGCAATATATAATTACAAATTTTATTTTTTGGCTGTAAAAGGACAATTTGTTTATGCCCTCCCTTTACTTTCCAGTGACATTTACAAAGTGTGATTGATTAGCTCTGCTTTGATGCTAGTGTATTTGCAAATTGTTTTTATATTTGTTAATTACCTGTTGGTAGACTATTATTACTTCAGATTCTGTATTGTCAAATACATGTTTTCTCTAGAGCCACTTTCAATTGTTCCTGAAAGGAGCTTCTTTAGAACTGAACTGCTTTATACAATAATACATTGGCTTAGACTGTGATGTTTCGACCACTATTCAGACCTCTCTGATAAAAGCTTTCTGTCTTACTGATCACTTCAGTCTACAGTAACTATGGAAATAGATCACTTTTACCTGTCTTGTCAATCAGGACATATTGTATTTATAAATTGACAGGGCAGGTCAGGGATTACTTTCTAATGCACTTGTCATTATGCCTTGGAATATTTCCAATTGACCAATGACATTTAGTGGTGCCACTGCTCATAAATACATGCCTACATGATGTTTGCTAGCCTTGGTTTTCAGCTCATCTTATTCTTCAGCTTCAGAGTCTATCACCTGTATTCTATACTGACACATATTAAATGGCTTATGATATCAAATTGTGCAAGAGATTCACATCATTGTCACATTCCAACATATAATGAATTCCCAGCGAATATAATGATTCATTAAGACTTGCAAAATAGGCTGTGTGGTCCAGTGGTTAAAGAAAAGGGCTTGTAACCAGGAGGTCCTCGGTTCAAATCCCACCTCAGCCACTGACTCATTGTGTGACCCTGAGCAAGTCACTTAACCTCCTTGTGCTCCATCTATCGGGTGAGACGTAGTTGTAAGTGATCTGCAACTGATGCATAGTTCACACACCCTAGTCTCTGTAAGTCGTCTTGGATAAAGGTGTCTGCCAAATAAACTAATAATAATACACACTTTATGCCAGGGGGGGTGGCAGCTCAGAATAAGTACCTCAGAGGTTTCCTCCAAAGAGACATCTTCCTCCTCTTTTGGCTTTTCACGCAAACCAGAAACTCTTGATTTTATTCAGTACTATTCAATGATTACCTAATGACACAGATCAGATATAAGTTGAAGTGACACATGGTTGTTTTATTGGAGTTGATTGCTGCAGACAATCAATTAACTAGCACAGTAGAAAGTCACTTTATATTATATGCAACCTTTCAGTAATCCTGTGACCAGCACTAGCCAATGTTAAAAATATTGCATTTATAATTTTGGTATGTACAAAAAATATACATATATATGCAGTATATATATATGTATTTATGATTGTGTGTGTTTCAGTAGACTTTGACTTTGTGTTTTAGTTTTTATTAAAAAAATAAATACAAATTATACCAGAGTTAACATAATGAAATTCATTACAAAAATGCTTTTTTTTGCAGTTTAACACAAATTAATGTGCTACAGGTGGTAACTTTATTTTTTTCCTGTGTGTTTATTGTATAAAACAGTGATACACATTTTAAACCAGAATGCACTGGAGAAAAAAAATGAAGTATTGATGTATTTTTTTTCAGAATTCTCCACTTTCTGTAGCTTGTTGCAACACTGAATACATGTAAAAATGAATGGTTAATTCACAAGAAAAAGAAGGCATTTGGCAAGATATGTCTTTTAGAATATATATATATATATATATATATATATATATATATATATATATATATATATATATATATATATATATATATATATATATAGTATGTGCAAAAGTTTTAGGCAGGTGTGAAAAAATGCTGTAAAGTAAGAATGCTTTCAAAAATAGACATGTTAATAGATTATATTTATCAATTAACTAAATGCAAAGTGAGTGAACAGAAGAAAAATCTAAATCAAATCCATATTTGGTGTGACCACCCTTTGCCTTCAAAACAGCATCAAGCATCAATTCTTCTAGGTACACTTGCACACAGTTTTTGAAGGAACTGGGCAGGTAGGTTGGCCCAAACATCTTGGAGAACTAACCACAGTTCTTCTGTGGATTTAGGCAGCCTCAGTTGCTTCTCCATCTTCATGTAATCCCAGACAAACTCGATGATGTTGAGATCAGGGCTCTGTGGGGCCATACCATCACTTCCAGGACTCCTTGTTCTTCTTTACGCTGAAGATAGTTCTTAATGACTTTCGCTGTATGTTTGGGGTCGTTGTCATGCTGCAGAATAAATTTGGGGCCAATCAGATGCCTCCCTGATGGTATTGCATGATGGATAAGTATCTGCCTGTACTTCTCTGCATTGAGGAGACCATTAATTCTGACCAAATCCCCAACTCCATTTGCAGAAATGCAGCCCCAAACTTGCAAGGAACCTCCACCATGCTTCACTGTTGCCTGCAGACACTCATTCGTGTATGCTCTCCAGCCCTTCGGCGAACAAACTGCCTTCTGCTACAGCCAAATATTTCAAATTTTGACTCATCAGTCCAGAGCACCTGCTGCCATTTTTCTGCACCCCAGTTCCTGTGTTTTCATGCATAGTTGAGTCACTTGGCCTTGTTTCCACGTCGGAGGTATGGCTTTTTGGCCGCAAGTCTTCCATGAAGGCCACTTCTGACCAGACTTCTCCGGACAGTAGATGGGTGTACCAGGGTCCCACTGTTTTCTGCAGTTCTGAGCTGATGGCACTGCTGGACATCTTCCGATTGCGAAGGGAAGTAAGCATGATGTGTCTTTCATCTGCTGCAGTAAGTTTCCTTGGCCGACCACTGCGTCTACGGTCCTCAACGTTGCCCGTTTCTGTGCTTCTTCAAAAGAGCTTGGACAGCACATCTGGAAACCCCTGTCTGCCTTGAAATTTCTGCCTGGGAGAGACCTTGCTGATGCAGTATAACTACCTTGTGTCTTGTTGCTGTGCTCAGTCTTGCCATGGTGTATGACTTTTGACAGTAAACTGTCTTCAGCAACCTCACCTTGTTAGCTGAGTTTGGCTGTTACTCACTCAGTTTTATTCCTCCTACACAGCTGTTTCTGTTTCAGTTAATGATTGTGTTTCAACCTACATATTGAATTGATGATCATTAGCACCTGTTTGGTATAATTGTTTAATCATACACCTGACTATATGCCTACAAAATCCCTGACTTTGTGCAAGTGTACCTAGAAGAATTGATGCTGTTTTGAAGGCAAAGGGTGGTCACACCAAATATGGATTTGATTTAGATTTTTCTTCTGTTCACTCACTTTGTATTTAGTTAATTGATAAATATAATCTATTAACATGTCTATTTTTGAAAGCATTCTTACTTTACAGCATTTTTTCACACCTGCCTAAAACTTTTGCACAGTATATATATATATATATATATATATATATATATATATATATATATATATATATATATAATGTTACATGTTTCAAAAGGTACTTCATAATTTAATAAGAAATTGAATACAGTAATATAGTATACGCAGCACATAAGGCAAGCAACTGAATATAACAGAAACATTTTTGGACTCACTTGATATTGATGAATCCTGAGTGATGTAGAAAAACTCTGCCCATCTGTCCTTTCTCTCCAGAAAAATGGTCGATAACAGCATCATACCAGCATGGATTTTTTTTTTTCTAGAGCCTTAATATTCCATTGCAATATGAGCAAGACTGCTTAAGCGTTCCTGACCTGTGGTATTCCTGGGATATGTTTTGATGTGATTTAAGCAAGAAAAGCTCTGTTCAACAGCTGCTGAAGATACAGGAATGGTTGCTACAAGACACATCAGACAGTAAAGCTGGCACATGGCTTTATCCAAAAGTTTTACCTGAAGTACTTTTAGAGATAGCAAATATCCTCATTACCAACTAGGATATCTTTGTCCTACTTGGCAAAAGACACGTCAAGAGTAAGTCTAATTATGAGTGGTGGAGGCTAGCCGCAAAGTTGTATCGTGCAGCCAATATGAATACAGTAAAACTTGACAGACAGAGGGTGATTAAAGGTGGAATACACACAGAATCCCACCCATTTTGAGACATGAAAATTAAAAATGGGTAGGATTCTGTGCTGTTAGCCAATAGTAATACAGCAGACCTGGGAAAACATGACAAAGTTCGAAAATGTATGGAACAGGTGCTAGAGGCTAAACGAAACCTGCCTGCGATACACGGCTATTACAGAGCAGTATGGTTATTGGGCTGCCATTATTTTTAAAGTAAAATACTTTCTTTACTTTTACAAAATTACACGTAGGCTTAGCCTCTGTAGCCTCTTATGACGAGCTGATATACATATATTGTAGCATGCATAGACTAACCGAAGAAAAATGTGCCTATAGTTATCATATAGTTTTTATTTTGTTTAAAGTTATGGTCTCTCCCTGTCAATAAACAAACACGTATGTGAGTCACCCCTTGTCATATCTGTAAATACTAAATTAGAGAAATTAGTATTATAAAAAAAGTAGATTTCATTTGCCTACATCCACTCAATGTACATGTAACAATGTAAACTTGACATTGATTTTGACTCTCGTTTTTCAAGGTTTTGCTAACGGTCTCTTAATATTGATTTTAACTGATAAACACAAAGATAAACAACCTTGACATAAAAACAACAAACATAAAAGTGAAAGAATAGCAGAGAATACTGCTAATTGTGTGTTCATGTCCCCCTCATCGACCATGGTTCAGAGTGCACACTGGGGTTCCCATATGAGCTGGTATTTGATCTGAGCAGTTCTCAGGATGTCTAAAGATCTTCAGAATACTTCTGGGCAATTGCTAATGCAACAGGTCAGTTCACTTTCTGGAGTAAATATAAAGTCATAGCACCGATATACATTTTGTCAAATAAAAGATTTTTTGGCTTTTGCCCTCTAAAATTAAACACTGAAAAATGGAATAAAAATAGAAAAAAAACACAAATCCTCTATTATAAAATGCACCTTCAGCTTATATGTTATTGCAAACATTACTTCCCATTCAATAATTTACAACTACTGTATATCATACTGTAAACATCTAGAGGGTTGACTATGTTTCAGTTAACTAAAGGCACTGAATTCTAATTTGTATCCTGTGATGACAGGACTGATGCTTATGCAATTAGGATTTAACAGATTGTAAAACATGCATGTATTTGCAATTAAAATGTGTGGGATACATTTTTTTTTTATTATAAGGTGCTATTTATTATAATATTACCAACTTTGTCTCTGAACCTGGATGACTGGAAAGACTTCTGTCCTACTATTGTGTGATGTTATTTCTGTCTGTTGCTTTTGTTTTGTTTTGTTGTTTGGTATTTGGAAAGTATTGCCTCTCTATTAACATTTGTATCATTTTTTCATCAAACTTCACTGACTCTATTCAACTACCACTATTCAATAAATGTAAAGCATTGATATAACTGTTGAAAGCGAAGCCGCTATTCAGCCTTCGCCTGGAAGAACATGTGGCAATAAAAATGAATGATTGTTTAATTCCCAAAGGAACAAGAACGATGAGAAAGACATTGTGAATTGTACACTGTATGTATTTAGTGAAAATAAAGGCTATGTCCTAAGGGACTTTGTTTTATCATATTTTATAAACTTTTCCATGCATAGACTAAACAGGAGAATAATTACAAATGTGCCTTTGAAATTCAAGGAAAGTCACCACAGAGCCGTCATGCTGCAAACCTCAGGCTATAGATCACATTGATGCCCTGAAAGATTATACCCACTGTGCCGATGATACTATCCCAGCAAGATTAATTCTACCCCTGCTCTCCATAATTTTTCCCAACTACTATTTTATTGATTTGGCAAATCACTTTAGTGGTAGACCTTAAAAAAAGCTCTAGGGAGGTTTCTTTAGACTGTAAGACACGTTATGAAACTAAAACCTTATATTTTATTAACCCACATTTCTACTGGCCACAGATGTAAGTGAGACAAGCTGGGGTATTTACATGAACGTTTCATTAACAGTTCCATTATTAGCCAATTAAACATTTTGCTTTTTGGAGCAATTTGTTGCAACAATTGCTGATAGATTCATTGATGTGCTAGAAAAAGTGCCCCATCCTTTTTTTAAACTTTTATTTTTAAAGCAATAATATACATGTTCTGCTATATATATATATATATATATATATATATATATATATATATATATATATATATATATATATATATATATTGCAGTCACATAGCACAGTTCACGTCCCAATAAAGAATGGGAAACAAATAGAATATTTTATAAAATGTATAATGCAAAAAGAATACGGCTGTGAAAATACATTACAAGTAATTTACCTTTTAAAGAACACATATAATCTCTGGAAGACCAAAGGAAAAAGAAGAGTGTTTATAAGTGTGTGCTTTTGAAGAACAATCACACACCCAGGAATGCTTTACTTTAATTTGTATTCAATTTATAAGCAGGATAAAAAGCCAACGTTTTGAGACTGTATCAGTCTCTTGATCAGGACTAAGTCTCGAAACATTGCCTTTTTCTCTCGCTTATAAATTAAATAAAAATAAAAGGAAACAACATGTCACACGTAAGGTGATAAAACAAAACAAACTGCCTAATTTTAACTTGAAAGAGATTACTCTTGTGTTCTTTATCATATGACTGTTCTATAATATTTTAGATTTGTTTTATACCATTATGATGAAACCTGGTACCTGGATGAAACGTGTATGTTGTATGGTGTTGTGAGATGACTGGAAGCAAGAGACACCCATGCAAAGTTTCTCCATGTTTTCATCATTTTAATTACAAAGGTATTATTTTTCTTCATATACAAGATACACATGCCTTATGAGGCTGTCTGTCATTCAAATGTTTGGGGGTTTGATACAAGGGGTAACCCCACCATTGAATTAGTGGTCTTGGTCCAAGAATTAGGGTGGAATTGGAGCACTCAAGATGAAGAGCATAAAGACAACCCTTTTTGCTTTGATTAGGGGGCTTTTAATGTGGTCCGATTGGATATTAATGTTTTAATTTGTTGTCTCCAGTGGGTGTAAGGAATATCACAATGTACACCACATGTGGTATTGTTTCCATCCACTAGGGACAGTGTTACAAGAGGACAGGATGAGGGTTATACTCTGGTTATAAAATTAAAAGTTAGACACGGATCAGAGGGCTATATTAAGGCCGCAAGGGGTGCTTAAAACCTTTGAGTAAAAAAAAAGATGAATTGCATTAATTAAAGAGAAGTATAGGCTAAAGTTCAATACACATAATTAGATCTATTATAAATAGTTTGTTAACATATCCTGACAAATGATCTTAATTAAGATCCATGATAGCACGCATGAGTGAGAGCCATCCACCCCCATAAGAAATATACTTGTGCATTTGGAGTAAACCTCTTGAAACTATAAAATTGTAGGGGCACTCCAAGGTATAACCATGACCCCAATCTGATTGATCTGAATGGTGGCAGATCTAAATCGTCTCTGCCTGTATAAAAGATGTAAAACTGCATGGAGTTTCATAGTTTTAATTATTTGAATGGCCCATCACTCTTTAGAACAATTTAAAGACCCCTAACAGTTGACTATTTTATTTTAAAAAATAGTATAATATATGGATGCTAATGTTCTTAAGCACAAATCTTAACATGAATCTGGATCACTCCATGAGGAAGTTTAGATGACCCACGGTATGTTAAAGACTATACAGTCTGTTTTCTGTGTCCATAAATCTTTCCCTCAGTCCCCCAAAGGAGGCAACGGCCTTGGGTGATTTACAGATTGTTGAATAAACTAAACAATTAACTCATAAATCATTATGACGTTGGCATCTTTCCAATTAGTATAGACCTTGCACATCTGATTTAATTTTAACAGTCTGCACAGGTATTATAAAAATGGGGGTTAATGAATTGTGTTATTTTTTTATTTCACTTTTTTAAATATATAATTTAATCTAATTTTAAAATGCAATGAATCAAATATACATGTGCTCTGACTTGCAAAGTGGAAACAAAAGAATATGTGCATATGCCCTCTTAAATCATTACTCACCATGCTACTGCACACCGGATTGACACTGCAATCCAATATCTTATCCTGTCTTTAGCATATAAATGTCTATTGCCATGATTAATGGTGCTATTTGGAATTATCAATAAAGCTCTATTTTAGCCTCTCTACTTAAAGTTTTAAATAACTGCCAAATGATCTTATGTTTAATATTTAGGTTTACCATAAATCAGTGCCACAACATATTTCAGTTTTATCATAGGGTTGTTTTCAGGTCCCCTTTTGGTTTTAGTATTAAAAGAAGCCCGTTGTAAAATTGTTTTTTTTTGTTTTGTTTGAAAACTGTGCAATAGAAAGGGTACAACTTTTCATTTTAATAATCCTTGTTATACGCCAGTGTCAACATATTGAAAGGTCACAATATCAATTCATTGATGTACTGAAGAGAATAATCCCACCTTTCTGTTCATTTTTCATATCAAAACCACATGTCAGAAACCAACTAAAAGATTCAGGGGACAAGAATGAAAAGCAGTTTAGAAATATGGCAAGAGGTATTCCTGGCTAAACTAGATTAGTTTACTAATCCCTCTAACCCTGTAAATCTATATTGCCATTACTTTTTGTGTTGAACTGCTGCACTTTAACATTGTGTATATATATATATATATATATATATATATATATATATATATATATATATATATATATATATATATGTGTATAGTATATATATATATATATATATATATATATATATATATATATATATATATATATATATATATACATACATACATACATAGATAGATAGATAGATAGATAGATATACACCACCCACTCGATATATCGCGGGTGTCGAGGTCTAATACAAACCCGCTATATATCAAGGGCCGTGATATAACGAGAGACCCGTAGAAAAACAAATAGGCTAGTAACAAATACTGTACAACCACTCCCTCATTTTATCATGGGCAGGGTCCAATATAAATCATCTACGCAACCTCCAATTAATCTCCAATTAATTTCATGAATCTTCCTCTCCTTTCTCAAATGCCCAAACCACTGCATTGAAAGAATCCATTCCCAACATAGGAGGCATGTTGCTAGGGAGCTGACTGTGACTGTGACTTTTGCTAGTGCATTGATTAACAAAACGCTTCAGCTTTGTGTTATTGTGCAATGCGTGTGTATATGATAACAGTACGATGTTAATGCTTTGTTTTTAATTGTTCTGTATATTTTAGCTTGTGATGTGCAGTACAAAATAAAATGAACAGCAATTCTAAGTGAAATTGTCTATGTATAGTGCAGCGAAGGCATGCGCAGTTAGACTGTAAAATTGGGGAGCCAACTCCAGGACCGTGATATATCCGAATCTGCAGGATACCGAGAGGCGATATAACGAGGGGTGGGTGTATAATTAATTTATTGTTGTGACTTATTCAAGTGAAGATAAGCCTTGGATAAGCCTTGAAGATAAGCCTTATCAATTGATCAGGTGAAATAGTAAGAACCAATAAATGTAAAAATACATTTGTGGTTTACACATATCAAGAAATGTGCAAAGGTTGCAAGACGTAGGGGGTTATCAGACTAAAATAGCAGACAAGCTTTTTGGCATGCAGATTTTGTTATAACTGGGTATAAATAACAGCATAGTAGAGATGGTTATTTGAGCTTCGGTCCAAAGACAAGACGTCCCAGACAACATGTCACCCGAACTCTAAGCAGACAGGTAAACTGACCATTGCCTATTCTGCTGTTTTATCCAAATGACCGCCTTGCATAACTACTTGTAATGGTGTTCCTGTTCATTTAGATTCATGTATTTGAAATCAATAAAATGCAATCTTTGTAAGTTTGAATCATGAGTCATTTGAGTCATTGTAATTGATATTGACAATGGTGAAATCAATGTTGTAGTCATAAAAAATTAAACCACTCCTAACAATGTGCCTTTGAGTTTGCTATTAAAGTAATGAATAGTAATGCTGTAATTCTGCTTTTCTGATTGGGTCTGAAGCCCAACATGCTTTTTCATCTCCTTCATTTATCAACAAAAAAGACTTTGGGGTACAGAAAGGACGCTTCTGACATATGTACAAAGGTTGTTTGTATCATGGGGTTTGTTAAAAACATGTTATTTTGTTAAAACTTGTTACTTTGTTATAACTTATATCTGATGTATAAACCAGTCTTGTTCCAGTCAATCAATATCAATATGGACGTTCGTTATACAGCAGCTTCCTTTATTAGCATATCTTATGTGATGTCAAATTGAGGTACGTGATCGACACGTGACCGTTTTCAAGTACAATTTAACTTCCAAGTTTTTATTGTATCCCCGTGTATATGGGACCTTGATTGCATTTAAGTGCAATCACCATGTATTCTAGTTTCCAACCTAAAAAAAATGACCTTGTTTGATCATTAATGAACAGACTGCTGGGTCAGGGATATTTGGTACAGATCAGAGTTTTTGTAACTGAAAAGCAAACCAATAATGTCTGAAAATGAATGTGTATGAAAATAAAATAAATGAGATCAAAGCTTTTTCATAGCCAAGCCTTTTCAAAATTGAATTTAAACATATTTTATTTCAATGAAGAAAAAAAATCCAGTTCTCTCTGTTTAGTAAATCTATAACCTATATGTACTGTAAAACTGTGAGAAGTCAAGTATACATTTTGTGTTTATTTTTATTGATTTTATTATGAAATAAATATTTGTGTAGTAACTAACATAAACATTGGTGCTTTATGCTTGGTTTTATGCTTGGCATGTTAAAAAGTTTTAGACTGGACTTTCAATTATACCATTTACATTTGTTGTGTATCTAACCATCTATCCTAATCTGATGTACTGATCACAAATCACTAATTGTTCAGTTGGATCCCAGGGTTGCATTACAGCCTAAAAACAAATCCAGTTTTAATGTCATGTTCCTTACCATGATAAAATGAAGGAATCAAAACTCAACAGCTAATGTGTAAAGGTCAGACCAACCTATTTAAATAGCCTGCTGTTTGCTTTGTGTATTCTCATAAGAATGTCCACATTCGAAACTACATCATCGTTTTATTTTAATACAGGCCATGTTAATGAGACGAGAACCTCTGACTATTTATTGTACAAAAGCAAAAAAAGATGCAAATTCATGGTGTGAATGAAGCCAACAGGGGCCTCCATGGACCTGTTTTGTGTAGGAAAGGCATGGGTTTCCAGGCATGGGAGGTGAATGTCTGTTTTGATAGGTCATATCCTGCATTCACTGGGGCAGCACTAAGTGCGTGTACTGTACCAGAAATTCAAAGTTCCATATTTCCTAAACACTCTTTCCAAATTCAACAAAGTTAAGCTAATTGGAAATGTTCTACATATTAGCAAGGGACAATGGGCTATTCACATTATCTAAATATTGTGGGGGAGCTTATAATGAATTCTACCAGATGTTTATTTATTTATTTATTGGTAAATGTCAGTACAACCTAACAAGCTGTAAACATGGCTAATCCAAAATGTAACATCCTCTCTCATTTAATTCAGAATACCTGAACTTAAAACACAGGAGATACTGTATTTACACTTGCAAGGAACAAGATGAAAATGCACTGCCCTTATTTGCATGGGTAATTCATTTAACCTAATTAACAGCCATATGTTGTTCTTGTTATGTGATTTGGGATAGCATATAATGAATTATGCTATATATATATATATATATATATATATATATATATATATATATATATATATATATATATATATATACAGTACTGTGCAAAGTTTTAGGCAGGTGTGAAAAAATGCTGTAAAGTAAGAATGCTTTCAAAAATAGACATGTTAATAGATTATATTTATCAATTAACTAAATGCAAAGTGAGTGAACAGAAGAAAAATCTAAATCAAATCCATATTTGGTGTGACCACCCTTTGCCTTCAAAACAGCATCAAGCATCAATTCTTCTAGGTACACTTGCACACAGTTTTTGAAGGAACTCGGCAGGTAGGTTGACCCAAACTACTTGGAGAACTATGCACAGTTCTTCTGTGGATTTAGGCAGCCTCAGTTGCTTCTCTCTTTTCATGTAATCCCAGACAGACTTCGATGATGTTGAGATCAGGGCTCTGTGGGGCCATACCATCACTTCCAGGACTCCTTGTTCTTCTTTACGCTGAAGATAGTTCTTAATGACTTTCGCCGTATGTTTGGGGTCGTTGTCATGCTGCAGAATAAATTTGGGGCCAATCAGATGCCTCCCTGATGGTATTGCATGATGGATAAGTATCTGCCTGTACTTCTCAGCATTGAGGAGACCATTAATTCTGACCAAATCCCCAACTCCATTTGCAGAAATGCAGCCCCAAACTTGCAAGGAACCTCCACCATGCTTCACTGTTGCCTGCAGACACTCATTCGTGTACGCTCTCCAGCCCTTCGGCGAACAAACTGCCTTCTGCTACAGCCAAATATTTCAAATTTTGACTCATCAGTCCAGAGCACCTGCTGCCATTTTTCTGCACCCCAGTTCCTGTGTTTTCGTGCATAGTTGAGTCACTTGGCCTTGTTTCCACGCCGGAGGTATGGCTTTTTGGCCGCAAGTCTTCCATGAAGGCCACGTCTGACCAGACTTCTCCGGACAGTAGACGGGTGTACCAGGGTCCCACTGTTTTCTGCCAGTTCTGAGCTGATGGCACTGCTGGACATCTTCCGATTGCGAAGGGAAGTAAGCATGATGTGTCTTTCATCTGCTGCAGTAAGTTTCCTTGGCCGACCACTGCGTCTACGGTCCTCAACGTTGCCCGTTTCTTTGTGCTTCTTCAAAAGAGCTTGGACAGCACATCTGGAAACCCCTGTCTGCCTTGAAATTTCTGCCTGGGAGAGACCTTGCTGATGCAGTATAACTACCTTGTGTCTTGTTGCTGTGCTCAGTCTTGCCATGGTGTATGACTTTTGACAGTAAACTGTCTTCAGCAACCTCACCTTGTTAGCTGAGTTTGGCTGTTCCTCACCCAGTTTTATTCCCCCTACACAGCTGTTTCTGTTTCAGTTAATGATTGTGTTTCAACCTACATATTGAATTGATGATCATTAGCACCTGTTTGGTATAATTGTTTAATCATACACCTGACTATATGCCTACAAAATCCCTGACTTTGTGCAAGTGTACCTAGAAGAATTGATGCTGTTTTGAAGGCAAGGGTGGTCACACCAAATATGGATTTGATTTAGATTTTTCTTCACTTCACTCACTTTGCATTTAGTTAATTGATAAATATAATCTATTAACATGTCTATTTTTGAAAGCATTCTTACTTTAGAGCATTTTTTCACACCTGCCTAAAACTTTTGCACAGTACTGTATATATATATATATATATATATATATATATATATATATATATATATATATATATATATATACAGTACTGTGCAAAAGTTTTAAGTGTGAAAAATGCTGTAGTAAGAATGCTCAAAATAGACATGTTAATAGATTATATTATCAATTAACTAAATGCAAAGTGAGTGAACAGAAAAAAATCTAAATCAAATCCATATTTGTGTGACCACCCTTTGCCTTCAAAACAACATCAAGCATCAATTCTTCTAGGTACACTTGCACACAGTTTTTGAAGGAACTCGACAGGTAGGTTGGCCCAAACATCTTGGAGAACTAACCACAGTTCTTCTGTGGATTTAGGCAGCCTCAGTTGCTTCTCTCTCTTCATGTAATCCCAGACAGACTCGATGATGTTGAGATCAGGGCTCTGTGGGGCCATACCATCACTTCCAGGACTCCTTGTTCTTCTTTACGCTGAAGATAGTTCTTAAGGACTTTCGCTTTATGTTTGGGGTCGTTGTCATGCTGCAGAATAAATTTGGGGCCAATCAGATGCCTCCCTGATGGTATTGCATGATGTATAAGTATCTGCCTGTACTTCTCAGCATTGAGGAGACCATTAATTCTGACCAAATCCCCAACTCCATTTGCAGAAATGCAGCCCCAAACTTGCAAGGAACCTCCACCATGCTTCACTGTTGCCTGCAGACACTCATTCGTGTACGCTCTCCAGCCCTTCGGCGAACAAACTGCCTTCTGCTACAGCCAAATATTTCAAATTTTGACTCATCAGTCCAGAGCACCTGCTGCCATTTTTCTGCACCCCAGTTCCTGTGTTTTCGTGCATAGTTGAGTCGCTTGGCCTTGTTTCCACGTCGGAGGTATGGTTTTGGCCGCAAGTCTTCCATGAAGGCCACTTCTGACCAGACTTCTCCGGACAGTAGATGGATGTACCAGGGTCCCACTGTTTTCTGCCAGTTCTGAGCTGATGGCACTGCTGGACATCTTCCGATTGCGAAGGGAAGTAAGCATGATGTGTCTTTCATCTGCTGCAGTAAGTTTCCTTGGCCGACCACTGCGTCTCACGGTCCTCAACGTTGCCCGTTTCTTTGTGCTTCTTCAAAAGAGCTTGGACAGCACATCTGGAAACCCCTGTCTGCCTTGAAATTTCTGCCTGGGAGAGACCTTGCTGATGCAGTATAACTACCTTGTGTCTTGTTGCTGTGCTCAGTCTTGCCATGGTGTATGACTTTTGACAGTAAACTGTCTTCAGCAACCTCACCTTGTTAGCTGAGTTTGGCTGTTCCTCACCCAGTTTTATTCCTCCTACACAGCTGTTTCTGTTTCAGTTAATGATTGTGTTTCAACCTACATATTGAATTGATGATCATTAGCACCTGTTTGGTATAATTGTTTAATCATGCACCTGACTATATGCCTACAAAATCCTGACTTTGTGCAAGTGTACCTAGAAGAATTGATGCTGTTTTGAAGGCAAAGGGTTGTCACACCAAATATGGATTTGATTTAGATTTTTCTTCTGTTCACTCACTTTGCATTTAGTTAATTGATAAATATAATCTATTAACATGTCTATTTTTGAAAGCATTCTTACTTTACAGCATTTTTTCACACCTGCCTAAAACTTTTGCACAGTACTATATATATATATATATATATATATATATATATAAAATACTGTAATGGAAGTTTACAGAATAAATATCAAAGTATTGAACAAGGTATTAGCCTGTCTTCGCAAATTAGCATTTCTGTGTAATTATTGTATATATCAAATTACTTTTCCATTAAATTATTTAAGGAAAATACTGAAACACACCTTAATTAAATACAAACCTAGCAAGCAACACCAGAAACAAACATGGAATTATATATATATATATATATATATATATATATATATATATATATATATATATATATATATATATATTGGTTCCCCTAGCTCTTGTTTCAGGGTGAAGCACCATGTTTGTTGGAGTTCAGAATTATATGGGGAACTGCTGGCTCTACTGCATCCAAGCACAAGTGCAGTGAGGGCTTAGGACATGTGTTATTAAGATGTGTTATTAAGTGTGTCTGTAGGAATTGCTGTATACACATTGATCTGATTGCATTTATAGGAATTGCATAATAATACATTTTGTAACTTACAAATTTCACACCGCAGTTCATAATTAAAACAATCTATTCTTTCTTACTTAAAGGATGTACATCCACACTTGATTTGCCATACTTTATGATCTTAATTTCTGAGATTACAGTACCTTTGTGGGATTGCATTTCACTTGCCCCAGAAAATATAAAGAATGGATTTTAATATCTACAACTCCCTGAGCTAGCAGAGTTTTCTGGTGTTCTGGGAACTGGTTTTCTGCACTGATGCTTCCAGCACAGCACTATGCAGTAATTGTGAATATAAAAGTATTTAATCCAATGGAAATGGCAAAATAAACATTAAATAAGGTTTTGGTACAACATTGACAAAAGTATTCTGTAAAATGCACAGTGAAATCTACAGTGTTTTAGAACAAAGGGTCAAAAATGAATAAAATTGCCCCTGTTCTAAAGAAGAGTACTGGGGTACAACAGCCAATCAGGTAGACAGAGTGAATAATATGGTAGATGTGCCCTCCAAGCTTACATTTTCAAATTTTTTTCACAAAAACAATTTTCAGTTCATAACAGACTTTTATAGAATCTGCAGAAAGATGAACTGTCGCGAAGGTCCATTATTGTCACTGCCTCAGATTGTCATGCGTATCTACTGAAACAGAGAGCTGGATGCCAGGCTGCCTAATAAAAGACCAGGTCCATTATGAGACTACAAATACCCTCTGCAAAGGCTATGCCATCTATTCTGGATTTAAAAGCTGAATGTATAAACCCAATCTTGTTTTGCAGTGAGATTTTATTAAGTTTAGCTGTTATCTGCAGGTGGGGTGATGTCCATTGTGGAAGAGATCACACTACATTTGTTCTTTTTCAAGACTTCAGAGAAAGCAAACACTGTTGAATGCAATAAGAGCTCTAAGTGCCCTCTTGATAGAAGTAAATAGTATCTAAATAGTGTTTTAGCTCATTTTTGAATTAGTTAAGTGAAGTAAAAACCATGCAACAATTTCGTCCCCAACATTGTGATTTGCAGAAAAAAGTATTGTTTGAATTTCACGTGTGTAGGTGGGTTTGCAAATCATTCCCAACTCCTCCTCCAGAGTTGAGGAAAAAATTAGCAAGGGTGCTTTTCTCCCTCAACTCATTTTAAATTTCACTCGCAGAATTGAGGGGGAAAAATCCCAGCGACTGACTTTCATGAAACTCGCATCTCTTTTGAATATCTGGCCCTGTATTCTTAATGGAAATATAATATGTTGCTCTCTAGGATGTAGGCGTTAGTAAACACCCCCTGTCCTATATAACATTCTCACCAATAACTGCAGTTGCCTCCTGTGTACAGCACATTGTTTAATTTAAAAAACGTTGAAATTGTTCTGACATTTTTATCCACAGGTCTTTGGTCATTAATCTTCTTGCCGATTGCTTCCAAAGTAATTTCACTGCCCTCCACTTGTACTGTCTTCAGACAACTCCATTTTGCCTTCTGAATACCATATTGCTGCACCTTCCTGTGTTAATACAAATCCCTCTCAACCATGTTGCTGTTTCAATAAAAGCAGTGGTTGAGATGGACTTCATGTCAGGAACATTACAGGCACACTAAATGCACTGATTCATTTTAAAACAGACCTTGAACATATTTCAATATTTTAATATTTTATGCAAACATTTATGTTACTTAAAAGAGTCTTTTAAGTCTGAATTAAAACACCAGGGAAAAGTTGCACATGTTTCATATACAGTAAAACCAGTCCATTGGATTAGACAGTGTGCTTGATTACAGACTTACTGTAAAAACAAAACTATTTGAACGCTAAAAACGGCTTTACTACTGTACATACACAGTATAATAAACACAATAATACCTTAGGAAACTTAAACACAACAATGTCTCAACAAAATGTATATCTGTTATCAGCACGAGCCTCTTTAAACCATTCCCATAGAAGGACATTCACTTGTTCATACATCAATGTCTGAAAATGTTTTTTTTGTTTTTTTCCCTGTATAGCATGTATCATGCATTTCTCTATTTAAAGTATTTTGGATTTTCTTGTGGTTACTGCATCTTGGAAAGTGCTTTGTGATGGTGGTCCACTATGAAAGGCGCTATATAAAGTAAAGAGTGATTGATTGATTGAGTTATTGATTGATTGAAATGGTTTGGTAAACATTCAGCTTTTTTGATAGCATAACCCCAACTATTGGTACTTTTAAGTACATCCTTTCTATTAAAAAAAAATTCTGAATGCAACATCTCCCTCTGGATAATGAGGCAGTGCATTCATCACATTCAAAATGTAATTGTTCCTGTATGAATTTATGTGATGCACAGTGGAAAGGCAGGAAGAATACTTTTTCTAGATGAAAAAAAGTCAGATTGCTTTATCTTTAAAGAGATACATATACAAAGGATTAGTACCCAAAGCACGCAGCTCACTAATCCTACTAGCAGATGTTATTGCTATTAGGAAGGTTGTTTTCTAAGATAAAATCTCCCACAAGTAAAGGTCGTTAGGCTTAAAAAAAAGCCTATGTAATATTAGAGAGAACTAAACTCGCAAGCATATTCATGGAAAATCTGATCATACACATGGCCCTTTTGAAAGTAGGGAGTGCCCATTATATAAAATTATTGTACAAGGATTAGGTGTTCGTGAAAACCATCTAATTTTAAACCACCCCAGAGGTGCAGGGTGATTCACAGGATATTGGATATGTTTCCCTATACTATTAACAGAATTATCTATCCTATCTTTGTTATGGCTTTTTTTAATATAAAGGATTCTAATCAGTTTATACAATATTTACAGAACGGAGTCTTACCCAAAGTGTTTGGTTGAATTGATATTTTTTTCTAAAACTGGAATGAAATGGAATGGAATTACATTATGGATTTGCATTATTCCGCGTATGGTGTCAATGATGGGTTTTCTACAAAGGAACTTATTTTCCATCCCCATAAGAGGAACCTGGATTCCATTGTACTCTGCTCAAAATATATTGGATTGGTTACTGGGGCATTTTAGTGCAAAATATTTTTACTTTTATTGACTGTTCTCTTCCACTCTGAATACTGCTGGTTTCAGGTCAATATACCTCTCCTCTGCACCTACTGTAGACTATTGTTGTCCAGCAGCTTTCTGTTCCTGGTGACCATGTAACCACTACAGTATATCAAATGCCAAATAGCAAAGGCAGACCAGACCACATTTCCACTAATACAATCACCTTCTGACCATCTTTTAACATGGGTCACTGAAGACTTGGATGAAGCAGCTGACCCATTATAGGCTACAGGTGTGTTTGCTGTCACACAGTCTTCATGGTTTTAGAAATTGACTCAGTAGATTGGCTTTGGTTTAACTAAGATAAAAAATAAAATACAAAATAATGCTTCACTTAGCAGGAAGACAAAGCATATTAACCTGCTGAAAGAGTGGCACTCTTGAGGAGAGATTAGAGGAGTGCATCTGTTTGTCAGGGCTGTGGAGGAAGAAGAGGAAAGGGAGGAGCAATACTTTCTAATTGGAGATCAACCTGCCACAGTGGACTTGAAACATCTGTCACCTCAACAGCAAGTGGAATTGAAAGCCTGTTTGTTGCCAGAATTGTTCCAGGAAAAAACAGGATACACCACCTGGGCCCAACATCACATCCAGTTGAAGGAAGATCGTCCAGTTCACCAGCAGTATTACAGGGTTCCAGAAAGACTGTCAGTTGAGTTGAGAAAGGAGCTGGAGGTAATGAAGTCTTTAGGTGTTATTGAGCCTTCCCAAAGTGAATAGAGTAATCCTGCTATTCTTGTTCCAAAGAAAGATGGCAGTATGCGGTTGTATTGATTTGAGGAAGATCAATGCAGCGTCAAAATTTGATCCCTATCCAATGCCGCGTATTGATGAACTGATCGAGAAGTTGGGTAAGGCTAAGTACCTAACAACACTTGATTTACGTAAAGGGTATTGGCAAGTGCCACTTGCCCCAGAATCTAAATAGTACACTGCTTTTAGGACACCATTTCAATTTACAGTTATGCCCTTTGAACTGCACGGGGGGTCGGAAACATTTCAGCGGCTCATGGACAGAGTGCTCCGGGGCATGGACTCCTTCGCTGCAGCTTACCTGGATGATGTCGTCATTTACAGCGGTCCCTGGGAAGAGCAATTGGATCACCTCAGGTCTGATTTCCAAAGTAGTAAAAAGGCAGGATTGACAGTCAACCCAGGGAAGTGTGCGCTGGCAACAGCAGAAACAAAATATCAGGGCTATCATCTTGGAAGTGGGGTAATTAGACCTCAAGTGGAGAAAGTCAAAGCTGTGCTGAATTGTCCACCACCAGCAACAAAAAAGCAGGTTCATTCTTTCTTGGGATTAATGGGCTGGTACAGACGCTTCATACCCAATTTTTCAGAAAGAGTAGCTGTCTTGACTGACCTAACTCATAAATCTGGCCCTAATAAGGTCTAATGGACTGAAACCTGTGGAAAATCTTTTACAGATTTAAAAGAAGTGTTATGCAAAGACATAGTACTTCAAAGCCCTGCACTATTACTTGATGGGACAGGAGTTTGTCCTGAAAAAGGACCATCAGACTTTACAATGGCTAGGTACCATGAAAGATAGGAGGCTGTGTGGTCCAGTGGTTAAAGAAAAGGGCTTGTAACCAGGAGGTCCCCGGTTCAAATACCGCTTCGGCAACTGACTCATTGTGTGACCCTGAGCAAGTCACTTAACCTCCTTGTGCTCTGTTTTTCGGGTGAGATGTAGTTGTAAGTGACTCTGCAGCTGATGCATAGTTCACACAGCCTAGTCTCTGTAAGTCGCCTTCGATAAAGGCGTCTGCTAAATAAACAAATAACAATAATCTGTATATATAATCCCTTTGACATTTTGAAATCCACAATATCAAAAGAAGTGAAGGTTTTGTTGCTAGTTTGCAAATGAACAATAAAAATGTAACCTGTTGAAATTTTTGTCTACTGCTAATGTGATGTTTCCAACTGCACCGTGAAACCAGTCTCATCTTGTTACGATAAGAAACTGGCACTGTCACTGATCTACAGTTTACAATCCAGTCTGCAACTGGATGTTAAACAAAGGTCAAAGATGGCACTCTATGTGTATCTCATTTGTATAATTAGTATTTGTAAATACGTGTACCATACTTATCTCTAGTATTTTCCTGAAAGTTGGTTTATTTCAAAGGTTTGAAACAAGCCTAGCATCCTCATAATTGCATCCTCAGACCAATTGGGTCACGTACTGTGTGTCCCAGTTCAAATCATGCTGATATTGATCCACTGCTGATGGAAACAAACAGGAATGATTTCAAATCACTTTCAGCTGAATCCCAGTGGCAGATGGAAACAATGGCTTAAAAAGAGTTAATACAAATCTGGCAATGCTTAAAAAACTAGACGTTTCTATTTTCTTCTTACAATGAAGGTAATACACACATTGCATTAAAGTTTTATTTATTGTTTATTTAGCAGACGCCTTTATTTATTGTGATAACGATACAGTGAGAGCTAAAAAGCCATATATGACGTATGATTCATAGGTTGAAAAGACCTACTACAGAGGGTAGCAAATGCAGTTTGTTGAATTCACTTTCATTTAACCAGTAACTACTGTCGACTAACAAAAGTTAATTGAATACTATCCAGTGGACCTATCGTTTATTTGGTCTAAGAAGCTGAAAATGAAATCCATTTTACAAAAATGACACTTTAGCAAAAGAAAACAACACTATTCAAATATTTTAGAGCAGTTTCATTGCTCAGATGCAGTTTGGACACATGTGACAGGCACATTGAAGAGACAGGTGGGATTTTTGCACGAGGCGCAGGAGATGTTTGTCTTTCGGTCCTTCGATGATGGACAAAAACTAACTATAGGCTTCGAATTCTACATGTGCTTTATGGAGACTAGCAGGAGATGAGAGGGCAATGCATGATGCAGAACATTAAGTTCACTTACATGATGAGATGCACCCACTGCTGTTCAAGTGAGTGAAAATGAAGATAATGGGTTCCTTCATACTGCCATTGTAACAAAAATGTTAATCAAGACAACATGCCTTTCAAGTATCAGTGTACTATTTCAATCACAGCTGAACTTAAGACAAGTAAAATGCAAATATAAAATAAAGGGCCTTTTTTCTTTGAAAAGAGATGCTTGTTACCCTCAAAGATCTAAGAACAGCGGATATTATTCCCTACACATTATGTCCTGTGGCAGAATAAACTACCGGTAAATCTGTTTAGCCTAGAGTGGAAGCAGATTCCACTTATCTGGGTTTATCTGGTACAGCATTAGGCTTTTCAGCATTATGTCTTCAACAGCGTGTGCATCCCTCCAAGAGACTTATTTCTTAGATTTTGTTTTTAAACTTTAACTTTTTACACTTTCACCAGAGAAACATCATATAGTACACACTGAATATTATACGAAGACCTAAAGACCACTCTTTGTAAGGTTTCCTGCAGTTTTGCAATCTCACATACTAAATGAGTTCAATCTGGTACAGGCTCTGGCAGAACTAAATGTTGGAACAAGAAGATCCAAGAGGGATTTAAGCACAACACAGATTTCACAATATTACCCTCAACTGGTATTCCAAAATGCTTCTTTATCTTTTAGATTTTAATGTGTGAGAGTTTTCTGCGATTTGTTCCATGCATCATGTTCCATTATTCATGTATTTACCTTGTAAAGATAAAGTATGTTATTTAATAAAGCAACTGACTGCTGAATCCTAATCATATGATTTCCATGTAAAGTATCAACTTATTATCTCACTACAATAAGAAGGGGTTAAGCAAGGAAATTACATATCTTCAAAATGAAATAAATAAGAAAAATAACTAATTAAGAAAAAAAATCAAGTTGACAATACATCTGGGCTTGTGTTATTGTACTAGTGGCATCCGCATTGTACTGATGAAGGCACTGCCTGACGAGTTGATTAGTTATATCTCTCTGTTCATGGAGGATTAAAGTCTTCATTCAGATTTCTTTTCACTGCAATTTTTATACAGTTATGAGAATCATGTGACAGACTGTACAGTCAGGTTTACATAGGCTTTAGACGACAAGACTTCGGATTGTTGTTTCATTTCAAAAGGGATTTGTTCGGGACCCCACAATGATGCCAATACAGAATGCCGGTATGTAGAGGTGCAGGATTAGACAGGTTTTACTGTGTACTTAACTTCTGTCTCTTTAAATAAGTAAAACACAATACAAAGTACAGAAATAGATGTATTTTCTTAACATGCCTGTGCCATTTACACTTGTATAGACTTTAGCTGTGTTTGGTGTACTTTAGTAAGATATAATGCCCATTTTATATTTCATTTATATGTTGTGTTATTGTTTTTTAATCATGAACCATCAAGTGCGATGTAAAAGATCAACTCTGCACCATTACCTAATGCAAGTTAAAATGACACACCCCCTACAAGGCGTCGCGTTAGAGAACCCGAAAGTCCTTTTTGTGCTACATCTTGAATTTGTGTTTTAATACAAACATTTTTACCACCTCATAGTCACCCTGGACCCCTGCCTCTCTTATTCCCAGCACATCTCCACTCTGGCACGGACCTGCCGATTCTTCCTGAGCAACATATGAAGAATCCGACCCTTCCTCACCAACTACGCCACCCAGCTCCTGGTCCAGGCCTTGGTACTCTCCCGCCTAGACTACTGCAACTCCCTCCTGGCTGGCCTCCTACAGGTGTCAGGACTGCCCAGTCCCTGACCACCTTCCGGCGCCTCCTCAAGACTCACCTCTTCAGACAGCACCTGTAGAACTCCTTTTCCCTCTGGACACTTATCACTCTTCCTTAAATGTGCTTTACTTGCATTTACATTTAATCCTGTACTTTAGAGTACTGTAATCTGTCACAAGTGTTATTTAATCTGTAGTATTTTGTATTTAATTATATCCTGATGTAACTATCACTGACACTGTTATCTGCTCCGTTATTGAATCGTATTTTGTCATATACAGTACTTGTACTTGCTAGAACCAAAGTAACTGTATTTTATCTTGCTCTTAATTGTATTAATACTTGTACTGTGATTCTTGAAATGTATTTTTGTTTACGACTGTAAGTCACACTGGATAAGGGTGTCTACTAAGAAATTAATAATAATAATAATAATAATAATAATAATAATAATAATAATAATAATAATAATAATAATAATAATAATAATAATAATCTATAGTTATTTTAAAAATCTAACATAGAGCTCTTAGTAACAACATACCCTTTAAAAATACATCTTCCCACTGAAATTGCAGATCTTTCTTCACCAGAAAATGTGTTTTCTAGTTAAATTAGTTACATAAAAGTGTTAATAAGAGAATGCATTAATAGATTCACTGTGTAGGAGTGAATCAATACAACTCCCATGGAAAAAAAAACATGGCTAAACAACCCAGGCCAGCAAGCAAGACGCCAGCCAATAAGAAACATAACATTCAGTTTGGTTGCATGCATTAAATAAAATATTATGGAGGAATAAAATAATATATTTTAGAATGACATTTGTATCTATATTAATAGTTTTTTATATTGAAATGGTTCTGTATTCTGTCTGAAATTGTTTCTTTTGATAATGCTAAAGCAAATTCTGTGTCAGAAGATTAAAGTTAACATGCTCAGATCCAGTGATTCATTTTCAGACTAATTGTAATTGCTGTGTGACTTTCACAGTTTACATCATCAGTACTTGGGAGGTTAGACTGTCCCTTGAAAGTATGGGACTTGTAATACAATTAAATCTGAATCCTGTTTTCAATTTTAATTCCCATTAGAGTTTACTAACTTTATTAGGTCAGCAATCCCTATAAATTGGCTAATGAAAGCCATAAATAAGTGGATAAGGGAGTCTCATACTATCAGGTTTCCCACTGGGAGGGTATGTTCTATATTCCAAAGACGATATTTAAATGAGATCTGTCACAACAAAGGGGCTAATTTGGAAACTCGATCAAGTTTCATCATGGGTCAGTTCTTAGCTATGTCTTTTCCTTTTTTAGAATCTGTGAATTTAAAACAGCTTTAGAAAATGTAATGCAATAAGACACAACACATTTAATTGTTTCCCCATGTCCTATAACATGTTTTTAAAAAGACCACCTATCTAATTACTATATGCAGTAAGTTAATACCAAGATTTAAGGGGCCAGGTCACAAAAAAAGGACACTTCAATACAAGGCCAAGAGCAAAATTCTAGGTCATTATAAATATTTTGCCCTTTAAACATGAGAATGCAGTAAAGTGTTTTGACTCGGAACACAGCATGCACGATGACTTTGATTACTCATGGCCAGGCTGTTCCAAATGAACACTGTATGCGGATGTTATTTCTTCTGCCGCACACACACGTGTCGATGTATAATATGTCACTGTGTATACACATGCAATAATGAAGGAAATTAGGTTATAAATCGGGTGAAAAGTATATTTAAAAAGACACTTAAATGTTACAACAAACTGTTTGACAGAAGGGGCTTTAGTCTCAATGAATGCTCAAAATAAAGCAATTACAATCCTAAAACAATTACAATTCTAAAACTGAACAATATATCTTCTTTCTTTTCACAGTGTGCTTAAAAACATGTATCCTATAAGCAGGGCCCCATACATAGAATGGCAAATGGTGTTAACGGCATATTGATTAATCCAGCCCTGCGTTGAGGAATGATTCCAAGACATATTTTGGGGGCCACCTACATAGTCCATCTTCCACAACAACCAAGGTACTCAAGGTATGAGGCTAGTTAAACTATTAATGCCTGTATTGCCTTATGACAGAAATCACATGAGTGATAACAATTACAGTGAATCTCACGATTGTTAATGATCATTCTTATTCAGATTCAAACATCTGTGGGACCACAGAACACAAAATGAGACATAAAAAAAGATTCAGTCCCAGGATGTAAAGTCCAAAAGCATTACCAAGTACATAATATAACATCTACTGGGGTTAATGGGTCAGTGGTTGCGTTAGTTTAGCAGAAAGTCCATCAGATATTATATATCCAATAGAAGCAGATTATTATACAGAAAATAACTATAGACAGCAAAACCTTTTTTTTTTTTTATCCAAACCTGTTCATAGATCCCTTTTCTGGACCAGCAGTAGCATTGCATTTAATAGAGTTGTAATCCAAAGCGAGCAAAACAATCTAGTTTAATGAAAAAGGGAATAACTTTTCTGATGGTCCCTTACTTCTTTTTTTGTTTTAAGCTTTTGGTTAGCTAAAAAAAGGGGAAAAGGGACGGGAAAAAAACCTGCTATGGACTTAAACCCTTCTTGTCGGCTGCAGACATACACATTGAATTTCCTTCAGCTTTGTACACATTTACCATTACATGCCTTTTTTATCTAAAATTCCAACTATTTAAAGGGAAATGTTCTAAAAGGCATACAGTGCACATTTGAGACAGGACAGGTTTTTAAATGTGCCCCTTTGTTTGCCTTGCAGCTACCTGTGTTTCTTAAAAGTAGATTTATTCTTTATGTACCAATCCTACTTTTTGCCCTCTGGTTTCTACTTTTTCTCAGAATAGTACATTCAGCCCCTCCCCAATGCTAGTTTTCTAATTGTAATATTTCTATTTTTGCTTTGATGTTCTTGGGTGGTAACCTTACTATATGAAAGATATACAATAGCAATAGGTTGTTCTAATTAAACTGTAGGATAATGAACGCAACACCAAATAATAGGCCACCGATTATAGGTTACATTTTCAATCATGGCTGCTCTTAATCTCTCTTCACACCAGATGCGTGGTGAACAAAAAAGTGGTACAATATATTAATATCAATGAGAATAGTCACACCAGTTGTCATGTGATGCAAGGAAGGTGAGCGAGCAGATTTAGAAGAGGATTGGTTTTATTAATTTTTTGTCTCGCTTGTCCCAGTCACTTTGGTACTGCCCAGTCAGGAACCAGGAGTGTGTGTCTTTCATTCAATAATAGTTGTCATGTTTGAAGGAAATCCGCATCTGGTTTAAAGAGGGCTTTAGGGATTAAATCACTAAACTCCAGTACATAAAATAGATTCCCATTACCAAGCAAGGGTGTTTACCTAACACAGCTCACACACTGTATATATGCTAAAGAAATAAGCAAGGGCCCATTCGTTGACTACGATTAATTTGAAAGCCTATGTGAATCATCGAATCGACCTGCAACCACGTTTTGGCTTATGCACAACCAAAGTTCAATTACAATATTATTATTATTATTATTATTATTATTATTATTATTATTATTATTATTATTATTATTATTATTATTATTGGAAAAAACAATATGTAAAAAAGTCCACCAAAAACCATTATTCCAGTAGAGGAACTACTAACTGCCACTTTTTAATCCACATGGGCATCTTGCTGCCATGTGTGCTGTCCCTCTACATATACATAAGCTTTCATTTCTGTTTGACTTTTTATATTTATATTATGTTCATATTATCAGTGTTCTGAACTAGAAAAGGCTCATTATCTCCCTTTAGCACATCACAAGGTTAAAGTTGTTTTATAACAAGGTTAGTGTAACAGGACGAGGAGCCCTGTACATGATTATTTGTTTATATTTAGAACGGCAATTTATTATTTTGTATTTGTTTTGTATTATTATTATTATTATTATTATTATTATTATTATTATTATTATTATTATTTATAAATATGACAGCATAGCTGTGTGTTTGTTTTGTTATTTTTATTTAAATGTGTTCTGGCAGAGGCGAGGTCGACAGCTCGTCCTCTGCCAGTAGTAGAAAAAAAAAAACTGGTGCAGATTGTGGCCGAGGGGTAATAGAATAATTACTAGCTAGTTAAACCCCACCCCTCAGCCACGGTATATAAAACTGCAGCGCTCTCAGTTCAGGTGGGGGTACAGATGAGAGAACAGAACAGAACAGAGCGAGTGCGAGAGCAGTTTAAAAACCAAACTAAAATACAGGATCAGTGAAAGCGATTGCCCAGCCTGACCAGTGTTTTTGGTATAGATTTGTTTTTGTTTAATATTTATTTTGCTCTGTGAGCAAGTGTTTTTTTGTTTGAATATTTTATTTATTTTTGTTTGTTAAAAATAAACAGTGTCGCAGCGCCTTTGCACTGCAGTATTTTTGTCTTTGTTTTCTTCCTGCATCTGGCCTGACGTCACCACTCGGCATCCCTGTCACAGTTAGTTTGTATCCTTCAGAGTTAAAGAACAGGATTTTACTGAAGATACTTCACTGCTAACTGCATGGGTAGCAGGGATTACCCTCCAGGAACTGTGTTTCACAGCACAGATTGAAGTGGTGGAGAGTATCATACAGGGATTGGGGATTATCTGTGATGCAACAAAAATAAACACACAATAGCAGAGGTGTCCAATTTATGGCTTGTGGGCCACTTGTCGCCTGCCATTGTACCTCTACTTTCAATTTAGCTGTCAATCAAAATCATGATGTGTATTTGTACGCACTATCAGTACACACTAATCAAAATAATTATCTGTCAAAGGTTTATAATTCCTGTGTAATGAATACTCACTATATATACTCATGAAGAAGTGCCACATGGGTTCCCCAATTAATTTAGATGACAGTATTTAAAGAACACACAAAGCATTGGGATAAGAAAGCATTGGTCTTTTAATGAAATAATATGTATCATTTCACTGTTCTTTAGAGAGGTGAGAGGTGGTAATTGCTCTTGTTTACAAATTAAATGATTATTGAAACACCGTTTTCTCAGAAATTTTAAATCATGCTTCAGCATGTGATTGGAACGCTACTGGGAGAATGTTAAGCAGAACCATTTTTTTGGAAAATAAAATACTTGTGCTCACTACTTAACATTGGCTGCCCGTGACCCACAGGAATGATTTTAAGATCCTTCTTCTGACCTGTAAGCTCTTGATTAACCTCTACACTCTCCAACTTTGATCTGCTTCGATTCCCTGTGACTGAGCATTACACTCAGGGCAAGTGGGCTTTTACTACTGGAAATCTCTGACTTCTGCTATTAGGGAGTAAAACAAGGTACCTGGCTTTAAATTAAAACTGAAAACCTACCTTTTTAGTCTAGTCTTTTCCTTAGCAGCATGTAAATTGCCTTGAATGGCCAAGGTTGTTATGGGGATATATAAATATGGCAAAGTCAATACAAAGCCCAGGATTGTTAAAGGGGTTAGTGCTAATACAATAAAGGGGTTGTACAGTAGACATTAAATAATTCCATAAACCAGGGCTATTTAAAGAAAATACAGCAGTGAAGATATTTGTATTTTCATTCAAAATTATATATGGTATACTTTTACATATCTGTTATACTTGCTTGTATTTGATTATTATTAATTTATTATGTATTCATTTATTTCTTAGCAGACGCCCTTATCCAGGGCGACTTACAATTGCTACAAAATAATACAAAGTACAAAGTATTGCATTATAAAATATCACATTACAGAATATCATAATACAGATAAGAGCTGTTATGAAAGTACAATATGATTACATTTAAGAGCAAAATAAAGAATACAGTAAGGTAAAAGTAAGAGCAAGTATGACTAAGAGCATTTATAACTTATAGTAAATATTTGCTTATATGAGTACAGTCCAGCAGGAACATGTAGTAAGTATGATAAATGGATGAGAATGATTTCCCAATAAGAGCAAATACAAAAAGTATGGTTACCTATAGGAGAAAGTGTGGTTACCAATAGAAAATACAACTTTATTATGGCACAGCAAGGGGACAGATATTCTACCCACTTGGTAGCAAAATGTTCTCGGTAATTTTGATAATTTCATCCTGGGAGTGAAATTCTTTCCATGATTTATTTTCTGTCAATAAACAACTAGTAAACTGAGGGTTTTCTTTAAAGTAGTGTTGTACCAGTGCATGCCAGGTAACATGTATGTGTTTCATTAGCTATCCCTTTAGCAAACAACATAGCTTGGCACCCAACAAATCAATCTGAAAGTAAATAATAATAATTTCAAGAACCCTCAAGTCAGACACTGTACAATGTAAACAGGCAAGAAATCAGATAGCTTGCATTACCAATTGCATACCATGGCAACACAAGATGTTGATATCAAAACAAACTGTACATTGGACAACAAATAAAGAAGAGGGGCTTGTTAACAATGTCAGGCATCAAGGCACGGACTTTCAATTTAATTGTAAAATAGATACCAGGGAATAATAGAACATCTGTGAGTTTACAGCCATAAAATACCATGGTTCATTGCAGTCTCAAGTAAATTGAAGAAGTCAGAGCATTCAGAGCAGGGTGTTTCCAAAAAGTTGCTTGATAGACAGGTGGATTGGAGCTTGAACTGTTCCATAATCAATAATAGAAGCATAACATGTATTGCATGTGTTTGGCTACACAGTGACTAGTGAAATGACCACATGCCACTTCTGGATGAAATATTAAGAAAAAAAAACAGATTTGTAAAGATATACCAGGGACAGGGAATAATTTAAGTGTACCACTTTGTGTATTTTTATAGTTGTATGGTAGGACACCATATTTACTAGAACAATGGGACAGAATATATCTGTTATTTAAATATCAACCACAAAAATAATTTTCTCTAGTACAAACCAATGCATATATAAATATCACACATACAATGTCTGGGTTTTTTGGTCAAATTTACCCATTTTGTCCAAATAGTCACTCTGGTTGTAAAGATAGTCCAGTAGGCCTCCTATGAGTGTAGATATCAGCTACAATATTATAAACTGCAGGGACAAAGGCTGGGTGTTTATTTCTCAAACAGGTATTGCTCTTGACAACCCACTTCTACACAGGACAAGATAACAGGAGGAATGAATATGAGCCTGTCCTAGGGGAATACAAGCACTAACCATCTTAGTAAATTGATTAGTCCACAAACACAATCTAGAAGAACTAAACATCGTTATGCTGTGTTACAGTACCCATATGTTGGGAACAAAATAGCTGGTTTATAAGAAATGGGAAAAATCAATAAACTAATTCTGTATTTTGTAGTGCAGTGGGCTATCTATGTCAAGGAGGTATACATGATAAGAGTAATGAGGAATGAGGGCCAATAATGCTGAAGCTACTCAATCAGGGGAACCATCCAATGGTGATTCACAGCTAGCCCTTGATAAGTCAATTGTATCTTGAAAGGATATCCCAGAATGAGTCCAATTACCAAGATAATTCATTTTTCTATTTGGGTTAGCCGAGGATCCAATTATTCTTGGACATTTTGTGTCTTTGTCTGAGACCTCAAAAGTGAACTACATTTTGATTAGATAAGGGAATTGAATAATTATATTTGGCACAATACTGTAATCAAAATAATTAGAAACTGTTGCATAAACTATTAGATTTTAAATTGTACTGACCTCACTTAGAATATAAAATTGCTAATGTTATATAAATGTGGATAATCCTTATATTTAAAGTGAAACTGCCTTATAATTGACATATTTTAAGTTCAAATACATATCTGTTGAAATGTTGACGTGTTTCCAAAGATTCAATAATTCATTAAATAAAAATTTAAAAAAAACATACATTGAAGCACCGGGGGTGTATAACAATAAAGGTCACGACCACATCCCTATTACACGGACCTGAATTAAATTGAAGTTTATAGCACTGTTTTATTATTTATTGTAAACCATCAGAAGTTGAGACACAGCACGTGCCTCAGCCAATGAGAAACTCCTGTTGCAGGGTCAGGAACATGACAGGCCAATGCAAGTGGCAAAGAGGAAACTCTGTAGTCTGAGGAACGCAGAGGGTATAGTACATGTTTTTACTTTTTCTCCCCCAGTAGTATGTCTATGAACTTGACTGCCCTTCCTGTCTGCCTGGTTTCTATCAAACCATACTATTCTTTCATGCTTTATGTTTACTGACCTAAAGGTATACTGTATTATACTATGGTAAAGCAAAGTAAAGTACAGAAAGGTTTGATAAATACAATGGTAAAAGCACAATACAAGCCCAGGGAAAGCATAATAAACTGCTATTGTTTTATAATGAAATACCTTTATAAATAAGATTGCAAAATGATTTTAATCTATATATTTATCATGCAGATATTGTAATAGTCATAATGACACATCCCCTGCTTTATTGTCAGACAAAGCAGAATGCTGGCAGGTTTTCAAGATGTACATTGATGAGAAAGCCAAAGCACACACACAGGTTTTCCCTTGCAAAATGAAGTGTGGTACAGTATTTTATGCTTTTTTCTCTCAATGACAGGCATGCAAGAACATAGTCCCACATGAGTATGGACAACTGTGTAGTACATATTTGTTGAAAATGTGCTAATACTCTGTATTCAGACTGTGGTGCCCCTATTGACAACCCCTGATCTAAACCATCTGTCACATATTTCCACACATCAACACATGCAAGCTTTCGAGAAGATACAAAAAATTAAAGTGATGTCATAAATCATAATAACTAGATTATGTCATTGATTGGGTCTGGAAAGATGTGTTAAGAATTATTCAGAGGTTCCATGTTTTAACTATAAATGCTTCAGGTACCTTTTAGACAATATACTGAAGTGAAATGGAAATCACTGATAATTTGGGGGTCACTGGATTCAAATATTGGTACCACCCAAGCACCCTTCCAGGAAAGGGAGCAATACTGTACCCCCTGAACAAAAGGGAAAACAATGGGGTAATAACAGCAGTCTTGCATGCACATGAGCACAGCTGTTACTGGGTGCGTTAGCTAACCTAGTACTTACATGTCATTGTACCTTTTTTTGATGTGCATGCAATTTTAAATAAATGGGTAAAGGCATAATAGTTCCAAAATTAGATTGAGACTGGCAGTCATGATCAAAGAAAGAAGCAGATTCATAGAACGCATTGCCTATTCCAGACGAAGCTATCGAATGAGAGAATCTCATTTGAGTTTTAACTAAAAAGAGAAGATTTGTGATAATGTAGCTTTAGTGCTGAACAAAACCTTTTTGGCTGTGTATTGCTGCTAGCTAATTCTCAACCCCAGTCATGCTCTGCTGATTTGATCATAGCAGAGACTGCTGCAGGTAGAGATGTTTACTCCACTGACTATTTTGTTCTGTTCATTTCACATTTAATTTACTTAACTTGATTAGGATCTATCCAACCCTCTGATGATTCAGTGCCGTGAAAAAGTATTTGCCCTGTCTGATTTTCTGCATTTTAGCATATTTTTGACACTGAATGTTATCAGATCTTCAACCAAAACCAATATTAGATAAAAGGGAACCTGAGTGAACAAATAACACAAACATTTGATACATAGTTCATTTATTTATTAAAGAAAGTTATGCAACACCCAATGCCCCTGTGTGAAAAAGTAATCGCCCCCTTAGACTGAATATCTGGTTACACCACCTTTAGCAGCAATAACTGCAACCAAACACTTCCTGTAGTTATTGATTAGTCTCTCACAGTGCTGTGGAGGAATTTTGGCCCACTCCTCCATGCAGAACTGCTTCAACTCAGTGACATTTGTGGGTTTTCAAGCATGAACTGCTCGTTTCAGGTCCTGCCATAACATCTCAATGGGGTTCAGATCTAGACTTTGACTAGGTCATTCCAAAACTTTTAATTTCTTGTTCTTCAACCATTCTGATGTAGACTTGCTTGTGTGTTTCGGATCATTGTCTTGCTGCATGACCCAGCTGCGCTTCAGCTTCAGCTCACGGACGGATGGCCTAACATTCTCCTGTAGAATTCTCTGATACTCTGATTAGAAATGGGTTTGTAACCCTTTCCAGACTGATAGCCATCAACAACTTTTTTTCCGGAGGTCTTCAGGAATTTCTTTTGTTCGTGGCATGATGTGCCTCTAGAACCTGTGTGCTGACAACTTCACTCTGATGGTGAGGGCCAAAGTTAGTCAGATTTATATTGGGCAGGGCTGGCCCAAATCAGGTCTGGTTGTTAACCAAAGTACTCAAACAGCTGACCCTAAGTATCTCTTTAATTGGGTTGAGTTAACTAGGAGGGGGCAATAACTTTTCACACCTGAAGATTGCATGTTTGATTACCTTGCACACCAAACAAATGAAAAAAGCACCAAACTTTGGTGTCATTTTTTTCTCTCAGACTCCCTCTATATACTACCACAACCCACAAAAAAAACTGACCAAATACAATGTGAAAAATGTGCAAAAATGCAGAAAATCAGACAGGAGGCAAATACTTTTTCATGGCACTGTACTTCCACATGCGCTCGAAGAAAAAGTTAAAAACAAATCCCAGACTAATTAAGATTACAAAAAATGATATGTTGGATGCATCCACGCTCTATAGAAGTGGCAAGATCTATAGTAGTGTGTTGTATGCCATAGTCTGCAGAGATTTCAGCATGTGTTGGTAAGAGTGAAACACATGAAATCTAGATCAGATGCTGTTGTGTTGATAGGAATTGTGATAAACCAATCATTGATGCCCAGTTGGGTAATGTATTGCTTTTTAAGTGGACCTTTTGCTCAGTTTACTAACACTGTATCACACTGTGCAGCATGTGGGAATACAGCAATCAGAGCTTTGCTGGTTTGAGCCAAAAAGCAGTTCATTGCACATTAATAACTTAAAAGATAAAATGAAACAATGGGTTCAGAAATGTAATTCAGGAACAGAGTAAGGATATTTAAGATTATACTTGTGCACGGTATATGAAATGAGCCAGTTATTTATGAGCCTCAGTATTTAGAGAGTACAGCTGCTTCATTTTTGTTTTTATATAATATACAGCATATGCAATTATTTAGAATAGTTCAGAGCACTGTTGCTGTTGAGTTTTATTTATTTTTACTTGACAGCAGTTCTCGTTCCAGTGGCTCCATGACAATCATTAGACTCCCCATAGATAAAAAAACACAACTCTACAGGTACTGTGTAATGTATATCTAATTAGCACCACAATAGTTTGACTCCGCAATTATGTTGCTTTGTTTTTCAAAAAGCCTTGTGTTTATTCAAGTGTATACAACGCTCAAGGTCATTTCAGCCTTTGGAGCATAAAGACGTTCATTTAAAGTAATACACATTAACACCACAAAACCATGAGTACATATCCCTCAAACATGTAGTTATACTGGTAAATGTGTAATTATATCCATGCTTTTATACTGCAGCCCTGGATGAAACTTGCATCACAATTGATTTAGACAAAACGTATGTGCCGTAGTTCAGTTGAAACACACTATAAAGTTGTATGTAATGTATTTAGTGTTGTTATAACACTACAGTGTTGTATAATGCTCCATGGGCTCCATTGCAGTGTGTGGTACAGAGGTAAATAAAAGGTTGTCAAAATGTTTCTTTATGGACAACAAAGAAAAGAAGATGTATCTGCAGGTCGCCATGGCAACTCACACAACCCCCCCCCCCCCAACGGAATTATATCTAAAATTCCCTGAAAAATGCCTGCATTCCAGACCCTCCCTCTGAAGCCACCCCCCCTTTTATATATCAACCTAATCAAAAGTCAGTAGAAAACAACAAAAACTAAACAGTGGTTGAATATAGTTTAGGACTGGCACAACACCAGCCATAAACAGGATTACTGAATCTGATTGTTTTGGATTATTATTTTTTTTTTTTTAGACTTTTACAAGTCCATTCGAAAACCCTCTTAGGGGTCCAACTAAAGAGACAACAGTGATGTCCATGGAGATTGTCAATGCATTTTCCCACAGAGCAATCACAGGTACAGTTAAATTCAGTATAATGGTACTGGTAAGGGCAATTTAAAAAAAAAGAAAAGAAAAATGTGTTGTTTCGAACAGATCATTTGGGCACCAAAAATTTAAGTTACTATATCACACCTCATTACTTAAGTAAGAAATCCCAATATAAAATACATTATTACATTTACATGATGGAAATAAGGTTTCCGTTTTTTAATGGGGAAACTATATAATGTACGTACACAATGAATACCAGTTTTTTATTTTCTTTTTAAAGAGCCAGCATCACGCCTATGTCAGTTAAAACAATACCTGTGAGATGTATTAGACCTTGCTGTTGTTATCCTGTGCTCCCGATTCACCTGAAATAGCTTTCAGGTTTTTTTTTTCCCCAGAATTATTAAATTATTGAAATTAAATTATAAAAAGCTTTGTGTAACTGAGGATCTCTTCCGAATCATATTGGCTGTGTTTACATGTTGGCTGCAATCCTGGAATTAGAATTAGCAGCATGGTGAACCTAAGAAATTCTGAGGATTTGCTGTTTTATTTTCACTCGAGAGAGACCACGGTGGAGTTAAAGTTCCCCCTTTGGATAACATCTGCCAAACACCACCTGGAGCAGTGAGCCAAGCTACCTGCTGCACGGCACTGCTTGCTTCTGTGTTTGCTATCGCATATGTGCACAGCAATGCAGTTGCCATTATATTTGCACTCACAGACATTTGATTAGATGTATTTTTTTACCAGTTGAAAGGACATTTTTGACCATCTGCATGTCACACTTACATTTTTGCATACCTGGAAAACTGTTTATTAATTGTGATGAAACTCGGTATGTCATCTGTCCGTCTGTATGCAACACTTACATGTCTACATGTATCTTGAGAACACAAGAAGTTATTCTACATATTATGAATCAGTTACTTTAAGATACTTTCCCATGCTACTAACACCTCACTGCTTACCCAAGGACATCTGGGTCTTTAAATCTAATAAGACCGACATGCTGTTAACCTTCAAACCCCCAGAAAACTACTGGAATGCATGATGTGACTCATTTTCACATTTGATTAACATTTAAAAAATATATATAACTAGAACATTTTTCATAGCAACTAAAATGAATTATTTGACAAATGTTTTGACTACAGTATGTAATGTACCTTCACTCATAAGGCCACATTTTGTTGGCTCCATTGACTGGCCTTAATAGCCAGATTTAACTTTATTTTGAAGCAGCTAGTATCCCTCTTCCCTGCTTGAACAGTGACCAGATAGACCAGTATTCTACTTGCATACACAGTCAATCACATCCTAAGTTAAAACAGCTGCATGGGTTAATTAATAAAAACAGAAATACATGTTCTCTTCCAGTCTGTAACATAACACAATATAAGTGATTCCATAAGCACGAGTCATTAGTGTCACATCTGATGCATTGCACTGAGCCCATTATGTTCCATCATTCATACTCTCAGTAATTTACCGGTTTATATTAAAAGGTCGAGGTAATTTCAATGTTTAGAATGAAGTTCAGATAAAAGTTCAGAAGATGTATAAATAATTCCTTTTTTGGATAATAATATAGTATATGTCGCCTTGTTCCATCCATCAAACACAGCCTGGATGTTTAGCAGAAAATATTCACATAGAAATTCCAAACTATCAGTTCAACAAAGAGGATCAGTGACCCATAATCCAGTTTAATTCAAATAAAAGCATTCAACACACTGTTAGGGAACAAAATAGAAAATTGGCAACTACCCATAACTGAATCAAAGCTATTCCGATTTTCGCTTTAGACTGGCATATTTACAGTATTACCTGTCCTGTACCATACATGGAATATATACCATATTTATACATTATAATGTATAATGTTTGAGAGTTTGTTTCAGAGTTCACATCATTCTTTGGTTGACTGTCCATGTTTTTTTTGTTTTTTTTTAATATAGTGTGCTTCTAATGGGAGCTGAAAAAAATATAAATACTGTATTGTTTCCTGAAAACAACCACTTCTTTCCTTGTTTGTAGATCTGGCATAAAATGTCATGTTCTGTGTTTTATATATATATATATATAAAAGATGTAGGCTATATATATATATATATATATATATATATATATATATATATATATATATATACAGTACTGTGCAAAAGTTTTAGGCAGGTGTGAAAAAATGCTGTAAAGTAAGAATGCTTTCAAAATAGACATGTTAATAGATTATATTTATCAATTAACTAAATGCAAAGTGAGTGAACAGAAGAAAAATCTAAATCAAATCCATATTTGGTGTGACCACCCTTTGCCTTCAAAACAGCATCAAGCATCTACCTCTTCTAGGTACACTTGCACACAGTTTTTGAAGGAACTCGGCAGGTAGGTTGGCCCAAACATCTTGGAGAACTAACCACAGTTCTTCTGTGGATTTAGGCAGCCTCAGTTGCTTCTCTGTCTTCATGTAATCCCAGACAGACTCGATGATGTTCAGATCAGGGCTCTGTGGGGGCCATACCATCACTTCCAGGACTCCTTGTTCTTCTTTACGCTGAAGATAGTTCTTAATGACTTTCACTGTATGTTTGGGGTCATTGTCATGCTGCAGAATAAATTTGGGGCCAATCAGATGCCTCCCTGATGGTATTGCATGATGGATAAGTATCTGCCTGTACTTCTCAGCATTGAGGAGACCATTAATTCTGGCCAAATCCCCAACTCCATTTGCAGAAATGCAGCCCCAAACTTGCAAGGAACCTCCACCATGCTTCACTGTTGCCTGCAGACACTCATTCGTGTACGCTCTCCAGCCCTTCGGCGAACAAACTGCCTTCTGCTACAACCAAATATTTCAAATTTTGACTCATCAGTCCAGAGCACCTGCTGCCATTTTTCTGCACCCCAGTTCCTGTGTTTTCGTGCATAGTTGAGTCACTTGGCCTTGTTTCCACGTCAGAGGTATGGCTTTTTGGCCGCAAGTCTTCCATGAAGGCCACTTCTGACCAGACTTCTCCGGACAGTAGATGGGTGTACCAGGGTCCCACTGTTTTCTGCCAGTTCTAAGCTGATGGCACTGCTGGACATCTTCCGATTGCGAAGGGAAGTAAGCATGATGTGTCTTTCATCTGCTGCAGTAAGTTTCCTTGGCCGACCACTGCGTCTACGGTCCTCAACATTGCCCGTTTCTTTGTGCTTCTTCAAAAGAGCTTGGACAGCACATCTGGAAACCCCTGTCTGCCTGGAAATTTCTGCCTGGGAGAGACCTTGCTGATGCAGTATAACTACCTTGTGTCTTGTTGCTGTGCTCAGTCTTGCCATGGTGTATGACTTTTGACAGTAAACTGTCTTCAGCAACCTCACCTTGTTAGCTGAGTTTGGCTGTTCCTCACCCAGTTTTATTCCTCCTACACAGCTGTTTCTGTTTCAGTTAATGATTGTGTTTCAACCTACATATTGAATTGATGATCATTAGCACCTGTCTGGTATAATTGTTTAATCATACACCTGACTATATGCCTACAAAATCCCTGACTTTGTGCAAGTGTACCTAGAAGAATTGATGCTGTTTTGAAGGCAAAGGGTTGTCACACCAAATATGGATTTGATTTAGATTTTTCTTCTGTTCACTCACTTTGCATTTAGTTAATTGATAAATATAATCTATTAACATGTCTATTTTTGAAAGCATTCTTACTTTACAGCATTTTTTCACACCTGCCTAAAACTTTTGCACAGTACTGTATATACCAGATAAAGCATGTAGATGGCATGACACAGTTATGGACAAGTGGAAACTGCTCATATAATGTATGCTATTACATTTTTTTTTTATTATCTAGCAAATTATATATTAGCTTCATGAACTAATAAATTAAGCAAAAGATCTAACTAATTAAGGGGCAGTATATCTTTATTACAGCTTCAGTAGTGGGTGACAGGATGAGAAACACAGTGCTTAGTTCTAGTTATCAAGTATAATGATTAAAACAGTATATTTTCACAAATATTTTAATTGCATTCTGTAACAAAAGCATAAAACATGTCTTAAAATGTTAGACTGAATGCAACCCAGAATAATTGGCGTCTGAATGTTGTGCATAAGGTACCCCATGTCTTAAGGCTGGTATGCTATACCACAAGTGTATTAGGCATGGGGGCACCAGAACCACAGCCACAGAGCCACTGTTCAAAACATGTGAATGCAGGGGACCTTCACAGGAAGTGCTGTTAGTTCTATCTCAAAAACATTTACTACAGAACAAAGAACTCACAGCTAAATTGTGGGCAATTTGTGCCTCTTTGCTCCACAGGAATTACAGCAGGTGAACTTAAAATGGAATGATCTGATTTTTGACTTGCAGACCTCAAAGTACACCAAAGACTCTGGGTCAATATATTGTATGGGACTGCAACAACATACATGCCAACAGTCCCCATATGGTCGGGACAGTCCCATCCTGATGCATAGGAGAAAAGTCCCGAAATGATTTATTCTGCACAGTAGTTAGTGAAAACCACACGCTGTGCTCTTCGTGCGGCTGACACATCTGCTGATCATTAAGTTATAAAAAGGTAAGAACGCTTCATTATGTCTGTTTTTACTGTTATGATGGTCGTGTCGTGTCGTGTTGAGTTGAGGGGGATAAGTCTATTATATGATAATGAGTGCTTTTAACCCCTCCCATGTGTATGATGCGTACAAAGAAACAAGGACCATGGGTCACAAATGGAGATTAGATAAAGGGGCATTCAGAACAGAAAATAGGAGGCAATTTTTTACACAGAGAATTGTGAGGGTCTGGAACCAACTCCCCAGTAATGTTGTTGAAGCTGACACCTTGGGATCCTTCAAGAAGCTGCTTCATGAGATTCTGGGATCAATAAGCTACAAACAACCAAACGAGCAAGATGGGCTGAATGGCCTCCTCTCGTTTGTAAACTTTCTTATGTTCTTATGTTCTTATGACCCCCCTCCCTCTCTGGGATGAGTTTCCAAATGTTGGCAAGTATGCAACAATCCTTTCATTGATAAAAACAAAACATATTGTACCTTTAACAAAAGTTAATTATTTATTTATTGATTAAGTAATTATTATTGTATACATTTATACCCAGTGTCCTGGGAGGAAGATTAGACAAAAGTATACTTTTTTTCCCCTCATAGCATTGGAACAAATAACAAATTCATATTTACCCATTTTTTGATAATTTCATGTAACAACGTTTGTACACATCTTAAATAAGACACTGTAATGCATGCTAATTAAAGTTAAAGTATTAAAGTTTGAGCGTCTTTTAATTGCACATATTTTTTGTTCTATTCTAAAATACTCTTGTATTATTTTGTTAAAATAAATAATGTGTTTTTACTAGCAGAACAAAAACAAAATCTCTGCCTCTATATTTCGAGATTGTAAGTACAAATAAAAATAGATCTTTCAAGAACAAATGCGATAGGTTCTCAATCAGTTTTCACCTGTTTCTATTTTCCAGCTGAATCATAATTTGGAGTCGTGTTTCAAAATGACAGGTAGGCAAAAGCTACCCCCATACATTAACACATGAAAACATGTATTTAGAATGTCATAGAAGTCAGGGAAATCACTTGTTAGGAACCATAAACACAGTATCGTGTTAAATAGGCCAATACAGATGTATTTAGTAAGGCTAATTTAATATTTAAATAAAGAATTATCAGTTGGAACACATAAAACACATTTAAAAACAATAAGCTTAATTATTATTGGGGAATTGTGGGTCGTGATAAGAGACAAAGCAGTCAAGAAAATCAATAATGGCATCTGACCAAACAGCAACAAAAAAAAAGCATTAGAGCAGAGCTTGCTTACAGACACTGCTAGAAGAAAGACATTTTATTGAGATGCGGAAATAGATTGAAATTGAAAATAAAATGAGTGCCACATGCAAAACAAATAAATAAATAAATACATAAAAGGGAACTCACTCAGCAGCTTAAACTGTAAAAACACCACTGTCTTAAATACACAGTGTGAATTAGGGCAGCCATGTTTATCAGAGTTCAACTGGGGAAAACAGAGCAGGCAATAGCAGAGGTACAGTAAGTAGGTGTCAGTGGAATATGACAGGTACAGGTAAACTTTAAATAGAATGTTACTTTTATTATATGATCTGCTTTAGACATCATACTTGTCTCATACGAAAACATATTGGTATATAGAAATGATTCCCAGGACTGGAATATATGGAGTCACAAGTGGTTTGGTTAAATACATATTAAGCAGGAAATAACAAAGCTGTACATACTATATCAACACATTGAATTATTCTGACTATTACAGTATATGCAACATGACAACTTTGGTCAACTGGTTATTTATACGTATATTATAGTATGTGATATGATGTGTATAACATGACAAAACATGATTCACTGTATATAGCATTTTAGAATTAGGGTTTCAATGTTTTCAGCAATTCTTAATTTCAGTGTTCAGCAAATTTTTCAAAAACAACAATCTGTTTCAGATTTAATTTGAAAGTAAATTTAGAATAAAGCTTTGACAGCAACCCTGTACCATCATAAATTATATTTTCATCAGGTCTGTATTGTCAGAACTACAGTTCCTCCTCCAGGAGCACCATTGTACCTTCTGCTATTCAGTTATGAAGACCTTTCCATGAAACTGTGATTTTAAACTTGATGTCCCTGCTAAATTTAAATAGACGTACAAGCGTCTGACTTTGTTGAATTCATAGGACACAAAAACACATCACACAACACTGTGTTACATTAAAATACAAAATGCAATGTTAATCTTAAGTCTGGAGCAGTGCGTTTCTTGTTCATTTTACAATAAACTGTCTCCATAATATTCTACGGTTCTGTTTAATATTATTGTATAAATAGACATGAAAACAAACATCGTTTAGTGGCATGGTCAAGGCCATATAAAGCAATCTTTTCTATTTACATTTTTAAAAGACTTCTGTTTCAGCTTTCATACTGTAAAATAATCAGATATCTCAGCATGTCTTTAGTGAGTCTTTAAGTAGAAAAATAGTTGGACATTTCAAATATGGTGTGGTAAGTGCATTCATCAAATAAGTGCAGATATTATATACAGGAAGCTTTAGGTCCTAACAGAAATACTGAGGATATTTTAAGAAGTACAAAAAATAAGTATATTTTAGATTCAGACTGGAAGTTAATAGTCTTGGGAGAGGTAAGACACGTTTACTTTCACACCACAGTTGCCAGTAGTGTGAGTGGCAGTACAAGGACCTGGGAAAAAATAAATCTTCATATAAAAAAACTAAGCAAGCAAACCAAAAAATAAAATAAGCTAGAAAGCCCCTCAGACAGCATCAAAGAAAAAAAGGAGTAAATATCTATTTTAGACCAGTACAACTGATGCACAAATTATCGAATGATGTTAAACCTTTCTCACTTCAACAGACATTAGTCACCAGGGTCATTGAATTGAATATGAAGTCTTAAATAGTCTAGCTATTTGAACAAATGCAATCCAGCATCCTCGCAGTTCTGTCTGGAGCCACAGCACAACGCAACAACCATTAGCAAACATCGTACCACAGTGATACATCATCACCTGCAATGTGACATTCTCCAGAGACACTCTGGTCTGATGTTAATATACTGTCTATTGCAAAGATCATTCTCACAGACCTTCACTGAACACCTAAATTACCAAACACAAGCACACAATCCCACAGTACACAAATTCAACAAACATCAACATTTTAGAAATGAAGATAAATCCATTTAAGGGGAATAAACCATATGAAAAAATACAATGATTCCTTAATGTCAATAACTTTTAATTAGGCAATACTTACAAATGAGTTTCAATAAAGGGCATGTACAGGGTTAGTAAAGATTAATGCATAGTACAAGTGTTTGGTGTCCACACCTTTGTGGGAATGTATTTCAGTGTATGTATCTAGAGTGAAATCTTAGATCTGCAGTTAGGATGCTACAGTAGTGGACACAATTCTTCAGGAGAATCCTGTACTTGAAGTGCTATTTCAACAAACTGCATAGTGTACCATGTGTGTGTAAAATGAACAGTGCTCAGGTCAGTGCTTTATTGCTCTTTGTGTTATGTTTGTAGATGTTTGAGTTTGTCTCATGGAGTACTGGGGATTAAGCTATAAGTATCTGCATTATGGGTAAGTTATCTCATTTTATTCTTGAAATTTCTTTTTAAATTAAGTAAAACTGTACATTATGGATAATCCCATTTTAACGTTGCTTAATTAGGACCTGTTGTAATAACACCACTTTAATTGAGTTCAGAAGGATGTGGTAAAAAGTAATAATCCATGATATATTGACTCATTTAATCAAATAAATAAGCTAGGCTTATTGGTTTTATAACCAGAACAGTTCCAAAAAACAAATTATAGTTGAATTCAGTTGGGAAATTCATATTGTTTCTTCAAAACATTCTTCCCTGCACCACAAATCCCTGCTTACTTAAAGATTGAATTAATTCCAATCATTCCGGAATACCAACTATTTGGTCAATTACACCGGCTTTGTTTTGATGGAAATTAATTTCTAATAACAATTGTCTTATTAGTTTCTAATGTGTCTATGCAATATGCATATTTATAAATTATATTTAAAGAATCCATTAAAGGACTGGATTCCACAGTTTATACTGTATGGTATAAAAAATATATTTTTAAACCAATGTTGCACTGTGTCTAGCCTACTGGAAAATTAACTTAGGTGGTCCAGATAGCATATTTTATGTCAGTGAAATTATTAAAACAAACAAACAAACAAAAAAAACTGAATATTACTGTATATAGCCTGTTCCATTTTCAATACATTAGTATTTATTAGTTAAATAGTTAATAATGTATTTATTAAAATAGGTTGACGTTATAGTAGAATTAACCTTGCATCAGAAATCAATCTGTTCAGTTGATTAAATGTGCAGTGAGTGACAACAGTAGTTCAAGGGCTGTACTGACATGTAATAGTCTCCAGACTAGTTCAGATGTGGCTTATAATGTCAAAATGGAAGAAACACAGTGTGCTCACAGTGCTTTGCTGGTTTGGACAGCCAGGATTTATTTTTGTGGCCATCAATTAAGTTAAGTCGAAAAAAGTATAAAATCTTTGTAAGCAGTGGCCATGGAGTCACATGTAAACTGCTGCATGGATACACTGCATTAAAAGGCCTCAGCATAGGCATACTATAAAATAGTATTTAAACAAGATCTTGTTCATGAAAAGCAGGGATGAGTGCCCTGGGAAGAGAGGACTGAATGAATGAAGCCCTAGGAAGAGAGGATTGAATGACTGATGTCATGTAAATGATTGTGCTGGTATGAAACTCAAGTTCAGTGATGGTATTGTGGCTGTTGTAGTGGAAAGCTAAGGATTTTAAAAATTAAAATAATTAGTAATTAGTAATTTTAATGTAATAAAATAAAAACTGAAATCGGTAGCAAAGCTAGGTATGTCGATGCTGCAACCCGTCACTGTTATCGTACCCATGTTACCTACAAGAGGTAAAAATTCCTGGCTTCTTGTTATTTCTCTTTAACGTCACTTAAAAACCACTTGCAGGTTAGATAATGAAACCACTGTGCATGGAGGTGACCTTAACAATGAATTGAAATACAGGAGACAAAAAAAGAAGAGAGCTTTACCTGCTTCAGGTACCCTAGGGAAACCTGACACTTGTTTCAGTAGATCCAAACCAAGGTCCTGGAAGCTTTGCAAATGCTTTGTTTGCAAGGCTTAAATTTGAGCAAAATATACATTGATCCCAAATTATTTACTTACAAGTTACATAAGACTGAACACATAGCATTGTTTGGTTTAGTGCTAAGAGGCTATGAAATCCATTAGCTGGAAAGTCATACAGTATGTTAAAGCATATAAATAGCACTTATTCAGATGCTCATTAAATAAAAGAAACTAACTGGAATGAAACGATCAGTTCTAGAATATCAACAGCATCGTTCACTATGTACAGACATGTTCATTTTTAGTATGATCAAACAGCTTTCTTTCAAGGTAAAGAAAATTGAATCTAAGGTATTCTATAAATGAATAATAGTCATGCTGTTACTTTAGAAAATGCCCATATGATACTTGATAGGACAAACACTAGTCAATGCAGAGATACTGGATAACATTTGTATCTCTGCACCACTAGCTGAAACATGCCAGGTTTTGTTTTCTGCTTACAGAAAGGCATTTACATTACATGAGTGATATTACCATACACTGAGAAGCAGTGTGGCCACATTAATCAAATGAAAGGTCACAAGGTTAGTCTTCACTGTAATTTCAGAGCCAGATGTTTCCAAAGTCTTCCCATCTTCAGTCTGTTGAGTTCGCTTTACATCGACGTTCATCTTGTCTGGAATCCCTACAGATGCACATAAGAACAGTTAGGGTGAAATAAGTGATTCCCCATTTCTGGCAGCAACAGAGCAAAGAGGCATTCAAATATGCAGAACACATGGATCACATCTTGGCTTCCCATTCTCACTGGACATGGAACAAGCAACAGGAAATGTTTAAGAGCATTGTTTAAAACTTGGGGGAAAAGTTTCAAGTTTTATAAAACGTTAAACAGGATTAAATGAAGGACGAAAAGCCCCTTCCCACGATATATTTTCCCAAGCACGTTTGTTTTGCATTTGTAGTCTTGCTTTCTTCCCCACAGCTAACTAGACACTTGGGTGGGTGGTTGCAGTATTGCATGCATTGTGCTAAACATGCTGTACTGAATATAAAACACTGTTAACTCTAAGTGCATTCTGGCAACTCTTCTTTACTTTTTGTTATATATTTTTTATATATTTCCTCATTTTTCATTTTAGCTTTGTTTTGTAATAAGTTCATCTTTTTTTGTTATATTTTCAGTGTGTTTTCAGGATCATGTCAATAAAAAAAATAAGAAAGAAGAGTCATAATCAGGCACAAATCATAATACTTCCAACATGCCTGTGATGTTTCTGCACTTAATGCATTACAATGTTGTGTGACAGCTTGTGTGTAAAAAGAGTGATTGCACAAGTGGACGGAGATACATTGTATGCATTTCAATATTCTGTAGTAGAGCCTTAACATTGGCATTTTAAGCCATTCTAAATGAATCTTTATGTAGACACTTTCCAACACATGCATCAATCTTGTCGTACCCTCTGCTTGCCTGCTTTATGTCAGTGTAATGTCACCAGCTAAACATACAATGCTTTTTAGTTAGGAAACATTACACAGTTTAACTTTAACTGTCAAAGCTGTTGACAAGCTTGTATGTGTTTCCTGTATAGACTCCACTGAGTCTAACCTTAAAAGAAGCCATTGGAAATAAGTAACAGGCAATGTTTAATATTCGCCAGAGACATGTATGAGATACATGTATGGATCAGCCAAATATTGCAGACACTGCTGCTGCTTATTATGAAATTCCAAGCAAAACAAGTATATTTAATTTAAAGCAAAAAAGTTCCAGTCTTACTAAATGTGCAAATGATGTTGTTAATTAGTTGACTGACTACTGACTTGAATTTAAGGATTGGGGTTCATAATGGCAATTTGACCTTTAAGAGAGCAGACATCATTAGATAGTAATGTACGTATTATATTCATAAAGAGATCATTTAATGGCTGCTATTCATTGTATTTAGTATTTGGTAAAATCTTTCAGACAGGTAATGGAGCGAGTAGGGACTTTCCTGTTGGGAGCTTGCCCGTACAGTATTTTGCCCATTAGAAGGTGCAAATAACTGGGGCTGCAGTTAAGAATCCTTGATATCTGAAACACCGTTATAGTCAACTTACAGTTGAATTTGTCACTAAATTACCCAATCCCCAAGACAACAAGGTTTTCAGTTTCACCTGTGTGAATGAATGTTATGCACTGTAAATTGTATATAAATGTGTGCTCCACCAACCAAGAAAGTAGACATTGTGGCTGTATGGCACGGCAAATGATCATTTAGAGATATCTCAAATTGCATTTTAAGATATCTTGAAATATTTAGAGATATCTGTAAAACGTCTTGAGATGTCTTAAATTAAATTTTCGATATCTTTAAATGATTTAAAGATATCTCAAAATGTATTTTAGATATCTTGTTTAAAGCTCCATTTAGAGAGATCTGTAAATCAGTTTCAGGTATCTCTAAATGTATTTGAGCTATTTTAAAATTATTTAGAGATTATTTAGAGACTTCAAATATTTAGAACATTATCTCACTACAGTTCATTACAAATGATGATGAGGAACAACATCATCCACAATCGTTTTCTTCTTCGTGTTATTTACTGTGCCATAATCTGGCTTGTTTTACAGCTTCAAATAGGATATGGTTATTCAATTATATCTAAATATTGACAAATCAATTACTTTAAGCAAGAACAGGACAGACTATTAGCAAGAAGTCAATACATATAAAATGAGATCAAAACACTTGGAAATCAAATAAGTCATTTGGAGTTCTGCCAAGAAAACTTGGCATGCTGATAGATTTATTCACCTAGATTTACATTTTTAAGTACTGATCTTTTTAAAATGCTGTACATTTTTAAATAATTGCTTTTGGTAATGTAAAATGAGACAGATCTCAAATGTGTAGGTCACATTACATTATTATGCATTACTATCTTTCAAAAATGGTCAGATGTTGAATATGCAACAACGTGAATATTCTTTATACAGTATTCAAATGTTCTTGAACAAGGACCACAATAAAACCTGAATACAGTTGTTATCGTCTTTATCATCTGAAAAAAACTAATGAGACCACAATATAACTGCCATTGTAGTTCACCAATTAAAGTGAAGGGCAACGTTATAACACTGAACATATGAAGATGGCATGTCTCTCATAGTTTATGAGCAATTGCTCCAAAAATGTTGATGTGTTTAAATTAAAATGTATGCTTTCAAATAATTTGATAAGTAAGGTAAAGTAGTTCAAATTAACAGTAAAGAGCTGGCTAAACTTACAAATACAATTCAGTGTTTTATAAAAGGTACAGTAGTTTACACAGTAGTCTGGCTGGAAAAATAGGACAGGGCAGTTCATTCAGGGGGTGGATTAAGATTTTTCTCTCTTGAACAATGACCTTTAAAATAAAATGGAGGAGAAAAAAACATCCCTAAGGTACTTTCCCTTTTACATTTGTGAATTGAGCACTCTGTTTTCACAGCACTGTCTTCAGTACACAAGATTAAACGGTCAGTTGAGTGAATAGTAATGGTCTGCACCTATGAATCTACTAGAGAATGCTGATTGCTTTTCAACGCGTACTTCTTCCAAGTAATACATTATGCACAGACAGGGTGGCACCACAGTCCCTTAAAGTAAACCTTGTTTGGAGCGTTTGATTTAGCCTCATCACATCAGAAGGTAGCACTATTAGGCACCACAGAAGAAACTGAATATATCAAGATATTTTGAAAAGTAGTAATTTATCTTCACTAATTGTTAGATTTTTGGAATGTTGAGTAAAAAAAAAAAAAAAGCCTAGATCTGAAGTGACAGCTGTGACTTTAGTATTATGCATTCCACTAATTTTAATGAAACAAAAGTCATATACAGTATATATGCTGAAGCCACTTACTGAGTGCCATAGATCACAACAATTTCATATCTGACAGGTGTATTACATCATATAGAAATGTAGTGTCATTATCTCTTGCGTATAGTATGAGCGCCACAGATGTATGTAATACACAACAAGGCTGCTTACTGTAGGGTTTTACTGAACCACCTGCAGTGTTTACAAGGCTTTGAAAAAAGAGAATTAAACCTGGTTTGTTTTGTGATGAATTACTCATAAATTTACAAATTTGCACAACAAAATACACTAAGACTCAAGTCTGATCCTTAGCCCGACTACAGTTGCAACACCACATAGTAATCATGAAACAATTACCCTGGCCTATTAGCAGTAAATATATATTCTAAATATATGTTTTTACAAGTTCAGCAAAGAGAGAAAGCGCTAATATAAAAATAATGAAACTTCTTCAGCCCACATAAAAAGATATATAAAAACACGTTTATACAAATTCAGTGCAGAAAAAAAGTAATGTACTGCTATACAATCGGATGAATTTACTCTCTCATATTGTAGTTAGGGGGCTGATCTGGAACTGACATTTTATCCAATATTTTGTAGAAAAAAAGCATTAAATACAACCATTAAGCTGGGGGAACACGAAGCCACTGTGGCTTGGAACTTGGTTTCAAGAGACTAGGTTTCAGGTCACTGCATGGAACATCAGGGGAGACCTGGGATTTGATACAGCAAAGTTGCCTAAAACTAGGTCTCCCGGTCTCCTGGAACCAGATTTCAAGCCACTGTTCCTGAATAAAGTGGCTATGTGTTCTCTCAGCTTTAGTCTATAATCAATATGTATCACTGACAAACACGCAAGACATGGAAAACTTAATTTTGTGTTGAAATGTCACCTGCAATTTACTGTATTTTATGTATGTATTTATTTTTGCTTTTGAAACTGGAATATGTCACTTTTTTTACAGCTCTGAATTTAGGGTAACATACCTGGGTTATAAATCGACAAAGGGATAAGGGCACTCTGAAATAGGAAAGAAGATAGCAATGTATCCTTTTAGTTGTGACTGAAATCAAAGTACAAAATTAATATGAATACTGGGTATTAGGTGGACAATGAAGTTGATTTGAAATCAATGGGAGTTCAATCTTATGAGCCTCTGGGAAACAATGCTTACTAGAGGTTCAATACAATTCAGCAGCAACATTTTAAAGAAAGGCAAACAAAAAAGTCAACAAATAAATAACAATATACTGTATAAGTCTATGCAGGCACGGTTACTTTGGTTTCATTTCTAAAGCTCCTGGTCAAAATCAACTAGTACTGGAAAGGATAAAGGAAATCAGTGGAAACAATTGCATATGGTCATTTTTGATTAATATAAAAATGGCAGTATGTGCAAAACTGCATCTATGTATAGCAATATGCGAATAGAGCAGGAACACTGGATCTGCTTCTTAAACCTCACTGGCTCTGCTGCGGACAAGTGCAAATACAATTGTACATAAATTCTAAACTGCCATTTGTAACAAACAGTTCTAAAGTGTAATTTACTGATCCTGATGTGTGTCAATTATTTTGTGATACTGATTTTCCTTTAGACAGGACTAAAGACCTATTTTTTTCAATTGTTGGAAAGTATTTTACACAAGGATTTTATATAAATAATTATAGTTAACAATCCAGTAACAGACTTCAATGAATAAAATGTCCACTTCAGCTTGCTGACACTTTGAAAATCCTGTTTTTCTTTGGAAACCCATAATATTAAAGCAGATATGAAAATACAATATATTTTAAATATGTGATTTTTTTTTTTTTTGTCGTTAATGGTGACATTTTAAATCACCAGTTATGGCGCATGATGGATGGAATCGCAGTTGGTGTCAGTGAAGTCCAGTGAAGGGAATGAAAAACGACAGCACCCTTTCTATAGCTGTGTTGAGATGCTGCACAGTGCTACAGGGCCTATGATTGATTAATTCAAAGTATGGATTCCCCTGATGTAAGTGACTGCCAGTAAGTAAAGAGCACACAGAGAAAGTGCACATGTAAAGTACCAAAAATTAAAAAATAAACTGTCATAGTACCATTACAGTACAAGCCATTAAAGGTATGGAGACAGTAGGTCTCTGAATAAAAGCTAACGTCGTCATACTGTACGTTGTCCTGAAAGTGAGCACTTAAAGGATAGAAAGCCCAGCAGATGAAAGGATCTATTGCAATGCAGTAATACAAGTCACAGTCAAGTTTCAAAATGTGATATGTACTTCCCTTAGCAATCTCGTATTTCCTCATTAAAAAATAACTAGAAAAGAGGATGATCTTAATGAGAACAGACATTATAATCATTTTTATTTTTTTTAAATTCCAGTATTAATTACCCTCTATTATGACAGCCACTTTCATACTGGCACACTAGAACTAGCTAATATCTTTCTCTTTCCCATTGTTAATTGTTCATTGCTCTCCTGTTTGTCTTGGTTTCTCTTATTTTATATCAATATAACACATTTCAGTTTGGGTTTAATCTACTTTAGGATCTGTGTTATTTTCAAATATGTTCTCCAATTTAACTGATCTTCACAATAAAAAAAAGTTATTAGCATGTTAACTATTGCCTTATTAAGCAATGCAAAAATAAGAGGACTTGCTAAACAGAGGGGGTAACATTAGGTAATGTAGGATAAGTGCTATAGTAGTTGGGCTTTGTGACTCCTAAGGATAGTGTGCAATGTAGGCTTGAACATTCTATGTGGGGATTAAAAATGTCACTATTTGAGTAATCTGGCTTGATTTTTTATATATTAAATTATTGCCAAGTACAAATACTGCCTATGTTGAGTCTAATCTGACATTTGTTTGCTGTATGACTAAATGACAGATGAGCACTAGTAAACATGTCCAATTTATAAGTAGAATTTGGTATATTTTAATTCTTAAAAAAATAGGGGGATTTAAATAGTCACCCTACAACGCCCCAAAATCTGTTATATTACAGACCTAGTTTCACTGTAAAGATTAACATGAATATTTATATCTGTCACTGTTTAGAACATTAAAATAGACCCTATCGCCTTTAAAAGATCCACTTCACGAATTGTTATTCACATTCTGACAAACCACACAAATGTGTAGAGCAATAAAAAGATTTTTAGGTAGCTTGCTGATAAAATCCTGTTTTTCTTTGGAAACCCATAATATTAAAGCAGATATGAAAATACAGTATATTTTAAATATGTCAATATTTTTTTAAATGCTTAATGGTGACATTTAAAATCCCCAATTATGGTGCATGATGGATGGAATTGCAGTCAGTGTCAGTGAAATCCAAGAGATATTTGAAAATGGGATCATCAGCAAAACAGCACTTTCATACACATAGGGACAATCGCTGTAGTCATGTAAGGACAATCTCTGGCAGACCATCCTCTAAGTCATGATCCCCTTTCTTTGCCACAATGAGGACAAACATTGCAGAGATATTCACAAAAAAGACACCCTGCCAAATACATGACACTTTAATATGATCTGAATAAAGATCTATAACAAATCTATAACAGTGAGGCAATAGTCTGTCTGTCATGTGATTGGTTCACATCAATGTCAGCCCCGCCCCTTTTCAAAGGAACACCCTTCTCCCCTGCACTCCTCACAACAAGAGAACATGGCTGAATGTGAAAAAACTGATGAATAGCGATTCTGTGACTTAACAGAAAATGAATTATAAAGCATACTACAAAAGAACGAAACAAACTTTGATAATTATGCAGTATGAACTCCAAAAAACATTTTATGGTATTTATTTATTTACTTATGCTGCTGTATTAGCTATATTTAAACAAAATACTGTAAAGGCATAAATATTGCGACCAAAATATTTGGCGAATCAAACCCATAAAACCTATTTTGCTCCAGAAATCTTGGCGACCTGTTGCACTGGTAGTAGCGTATTTCTTCATTATATGTACAGCAATAAGATATTCGTGCCAAAAATGCTTACAGTTTTTTTTTTCATACGTGAAAAACGCATAATAAAAGGCTTAACTCTCTTATTATTTTGACTTATTCTTATATTAAATATGTACTGCAGACTCAGCTCATAGTGGAAAATTCCCTCGGGAAGACTATTGTTACCTGCGGCTTCAGGCATTATAGCCCCCAGTCGGTCACAATAGTTTTCCCTCGGGGCAATAATTTTCCACTATGGCCCTCCTCTCCAGTCCATATTTACTATATATATATATATATATACAGTATATATATATATATATATATATATATATATATATATATATATATATATAGACACAATGTGCAGTCAAGCAACATGTAATACCAGCTGAATGTTAACGGAGGAAATATGGTAACATCTGAAAAATGAGATCATTGTTTTTTCTCCATTTTCATTGAATTATGGTAACCAGAAAGACATACTGTAATTAGCAATGCAAACAAAGCCATTTTATACTACAATAGCTAAAGGATTGGATTTAAACACAAGATTATGCTTGTGATTAGCAGTATGAGGAGTAAATGATTATAAAGGAAAGATTATAAAGCAGTAAAAGCAAAAATGGAAAAGCAACAAAAGACCTACTTGGCATTGACAACAAGAAAATGGTTTATCAATGTGGATGTACTGTATTTATCATATGAGTTTTTAAAAAACAACATAATTTCCCCATGTTGTTAAACTTTCTTTCTATAAATCATAATATCTCATTATATCTCAAGTCTGGATACAATGGCAAAATAAAACCACAGAAAACCACATCTGAGTAACAGACAGAGCCACAATGACTGGAGATATCTTAAAAAGACAGATGTACTTGCATGGAGGTGAAAGGGTAGGTATGCTCAGTGTTATAAGAATGAAAACGACAAGACTCAATGAAAGTAGTCAATCGCAACTGTTCAGTGCAGTGGTTAGTAGGGATGTGACCCTTTTGATGAATGTCTTCTTAACATAGACAAGGGAGCATACTTCTTCAGGTAAGTGTGACTCTTGCTGTCTATTATAGAGGGCATTAATGAATATTCATGCCTACAGAACTCACCCCTAAAGTGTTAATTTGTGTTAATTTATTGAAATTTTTTTTGAAGTACATACTGTAGGTATGAATTTAGTTGCCTAGATACTTTAGTAAATTACCAAGAAATATAAGGATTAAGAAATTAAGTCACAAATTGCCTTTGTCTGTATAGTTGACTGAATGTACACAAAAGTACTGAACATTCCACTTGAGACACTGTAGTTCATATTTATGAAGATATAACATTAATACCTCAATTGCCTAGGGCCCCACTATGTTGGTAATATACAAACATATTAGTTATTTTATATTTAAATATAAAAATAGGGTTTTAATCCTTCACAAATTTTCTTATAAAATGATATTCCCCATTCCATTATTCAATGTTTTCAAATATATCAAAAGAACTATGAACAAAATAGAAAGAAATATGAAAAATATGCTTTTCAGTTTCAATATCAAGAGAACCAGTAAAATAACAAAGACATAATAACATTAAAAGTTAATACACACACACACATATATATATATATATATATATATATATATATATATATATATATATATATATATATATATATATATATATATATATATATATATATATATATATATATATATATATATATATATATATATATATACACACACACACAGTGCTCCCTCGCTATAAGGCTCTCGGTTATAACGCGCCTCGGATATAACGCTCCTACAGCATGTCTCTCAATTCTCTATACTAGTGATTAATGTAATTTCTACAGTAAATACAGTACCGGTGTTGTTCAAACTGTAAACAACTTCTCAGTCTAACTTCCATTTCTGTCTCTCCCTTTTGATACAGTATCTGAACTGAAGAAAAGCTGCGCTGGCACTTTGTAACACAAAATCTTATTCAGCATTCATTTTATAACTAAATAAATATTAGGCCTATTACGTGGTTATCTTTCCTAATGTATTAGGCAGCTGCAGCTTTCTTCGGGAGATGAGACGCTTCATCTTCGCTTCAGCCCCGCTCCGGCAGCCGAACCTGGGGTGAGCCTATTCCCTCTTCCCTTGCCCGACTCTCCTTCTCGCACTTGGTTTGGATGTCTGTCGCTTCAAACTGAATTCCTGACCGCCGTTTAGCCAGACTATTTATAGCTTAAAAACTGCTAATTACAATGATCCACGAGTGGGTTACCTTTTTTTTTTTTTTTTGTAAAAAATATAGTGTTGATTACATGGTGCTTTATGCATGGTTAATTCACGGAAAGTTACATTTTTGCTTCACTAGGGAGTTATTTTATTTTGTATTTTAGTCAGATGTGTGTTATGTGTTACGCTGTATTAAATGTTTTTTTTACTTCTGGTTTCATATAATATTTTACTTGAATCTTAGTCTTTGAAACATAATACTCATTCTGGAGATATGGTTGTTGTTGAAAAACTAAGCTGGAATGCAGTTGGTCTTCTTCGTAACACAGAAAGGACGAAGATAGGTACAACACTTGAATGGAACCCCAATACAAGCGAAGGCTCAGTGGTTACTTCATGGCGAGATGAGAGTCCAGATCCACGGAACAAGAGAACGAGTTCATGCTTGTTTTGCTTTAAATATAGCGCCCAAAGAGGAGTTTACTTTGGTAATCCAATCACTTCTGGGTAAAACAGGAAGCAAATCCCTGACCGAAATCAGTCCTTTCATTGGCTTACAGAATTTGAATAGCACTTCCTTTTCCACAAGCAATGTGTGTCATTAACACAGCGACCCCTCCTCCATGGAGAGAGATATAACAGGAAAGCAGTCACGTTTACAGAACAAAACTTCATTTTGTTCTAACTGTAGTTATATTGATCATAGCAGGATAAACATTTCAGTTTCATTCTCCTAACTAAATTATCGTTACAAACACGTCAAACACATTACACAATAATTAAAGTAAAAGCTGCAAGATTTGTTACTTAAATGATTCTAAAACCAATTTAAATCAGTTAAGTTGTTACTTATTCGTCACACTAAAATCCTGAGATTGTTAAACAAGTCAATATTATACCCACTTAAAGGTTTGTTTTTCAATTAACTTTTAGAATAAGTAAATGAACAATGTTTATTCACTTAAACGTTCCACGTTTCATGGTAACAATCATTTAATTGGGGGAAGTCATGGCACCCTGTATCCACCAGGTGTCGCACTTCTTAACCCTTTATAGGAAGAAAATTGTATATTGTCTTTTAGACAGACATTCTTAATTAACAGATAAGAATCAGCTGTGTTTGTTTAGACCAGACTGGCGGGTCAGCACAGCAGATAATCTAAACTATTCACCAATATAAATACTTACGACCCTCTGTTACTAAAATCTAGTTCTTCTAAAATAGATCTAGAGAATGTTATGGGGGGAAAGAATGGGGAAGAGACACTTAATTGACATCACAGTATATGTCACATAGTTTGAAATATAAAGTACATTCAATTACAACAACGAATATCTCCCACAACACTGTCTGGGCAGGATCAGAAAGACAACAGTTGATCTTGTCCCTTAAGTCTGATTCAGGCTCCCAATTCAATTAATTCTCAGAGCCCTGCTTAAGAGATCATTAATCTTCAAGCAAGTCAAATAAAATGCTTCTTTGCAAAATAATACTGTTTCATAATGTTTGAGCACTTACATGGAGCTTTCTGAGCACAGCAGCACATTTTGACTTTATGATACTATCATTTCCCATAGCCATTATTAGACAACTGCTCATCAGCATTCTTGTTATACCCATGCATAATACAACTGGCTTCAAGGGACACATAAACATACCAGTTTTATTAGTGTATCATAATATATGATGTAGACTAAATGATGATGATGTCTGTCTGAATTAAGAAAAGCACTGACTACTAAATAATGAACTGCTATGTATATCCAAGAGATTCAGAAAACTACATGTAACTGTGGACTAATATTTTAAAATCCATTACCTAGGGATGTGCCAAATTTCATGTATTAAATAATAAAACAATATACTGTAGGTCTCACTCTAGTGCACAATAAAGACATTATTGCAGACTAATCTAGTTAACCAAAATATGCACACACAGAAATATGTGAAATACATTAACTATATAAAACTTACACCAAACCAATAATTTAATCAAAACATACACCACATATTTACATATTTAATTGCACCCACATTTAATTTAACCCTTTGCGGTCCTATGTCGGACATCATTAAAAAGACACAAAAAACAGGTCATTCAATGGCCGAGTGAGACCGATAGGAGCCGAGAGAAGCCGAAAAAAAAGGGCGTATCTCATGAATACTGATAGACCCGGCATCACATAGATAACACAGACATAAACAAACAAGATAGCTGCTTCTGCATCCAGCGCTCAAAGAATATCACAGACATTTGCAGAGCTTTTATTAGATGTTATAGTAATAAAATAACAACTTGGATCGCATTATTGATGAGTTTGGTGATAAAACGAGTGATCAAGAGATGATTTATCGGTATGTACTATTATTAAGAGTTATTTGAAAAATATAGCGAACAAGGGGTGGGACGGGGCTGGAGATGCAGCACTGAGTGTCCTGTTGATATGCAGTGCCTTTTAAACCGGTTTTACTGTGAAAAAAAATACTTTTAAACAGTGCGTCCAGAATAAACTGCGCGTGTGAAAATAAATTGGACCTGACGCGCCTGACACGTGCTGAATAAATGGACCGCTAAGGGTTAAAGATTCTTCGAAAATACTGGAATCCAACTTCAAATGGAAAATGTACAAAATATCTGAGACAGCAGATTCCTTTTGATCCCATGCACAAAAAGGTTATGTATCATTACACACCACTTCTTTATTAAAGACCACATCAAAACTATGTTAGAAACAGATCCTTTTTGAAGGGTCAGGTACTATGGAATTTGTAGTAACATGACAGATACACGTACTTGGCATTCTATGCCTCCTCTAGCATAATATCTTGAATGTTTGCCAACTCACACAGTAACTTTGCATGACAGAAGAGGTTTACTGAGTCCCACTGATACAAAGTTTTTTGGAGTTATTTTATAAGAAAAACAATTCACTGGTTGGGGCAGATTTATTACCGTGAAATTAAGAGCCTCATCTATAGGAGGCTGTGTGGTCCAGTGGTTAAAGAAAAGGGCTTGTAACCAGGAGGTCCCCGTTTCAAATCCCACCTCAGCCACTGACTCATTGTGTGACCCTGAGCAAGTCACTTAACCTCCTTGTGCTCCGTCTTTCAGGTGAGATGTAGTTATAAGGGACTCTGCAGCTGATGCATAGTTCACACACCCTAGTCTCTGTAAGTCGCCTTGGATAAAGGTGTCTGCTAAATAAACAAATGATAATAATAATCTATTAAAACAAAAATAATGACCGCCCCACTAGAGGCTTCAGAATCATTAGAAAAACATGCTGTTTGTATACAGTCTTAAGCATTTAATGTATATGTCCATTTCACTTACCCAGCATTTTCTGTATACAGTTTTTTTTTATATTATTATAATCTTAGTGTGATTTGGGGGGCAGGGGCAGGCTCTTCCCCTGTTCTGTCCCACCAATAATATCTGCCAGTCTCCTTATTTAAAACCCAAGTCATGCCCTTGTTTTCTGTCTTGCATTTTCAGTTTTCCACCTTCCTCTCCTCCTGCTCACCCATGCCTTTCTCCTCACTATGCTGCTGCACCTCTGCAACTTACTCCCTCTGCAACAGTCTCTCTCTGAGGTTAAATGAAGCTCACTTCCCAACCTTAGAAACCCCCTGCCAAATCTATCCTAACTCTTTAGTTTTCCCATTCTCTCACCTCTAGGTATCGGTTGCTTCCCAGCCCTGAAGGCTGATCGGTTCGGTCTCACCACTGTGAGGACTGCTCTCCGCAAGCCAAGAGGAAACCCTGTACTCTTTACTATCTAATTTCATCTGTGCCAGGCTCCCTCTCTGGAGCCCGCTCCTTTGCATGTCTTATTCTTTCTTTTCAGTGGTTCCGTATCCTCGCATGGCTGTCTCAGAGGTCTGGCTGCACCAACCCTTGCAAGCTGAGGAGACTTCTCTTCAATTTATCCACTATCCTTCTCTTCCTTTTCCCTTGGTGGAAGTAAGGGTTGCTTCCCAGACTTGGAGGGTGATCGGCTCAGTCTCACCTCCGCAAGGGCGGCTCTCCGTGAGTAAAATGAAATTGGTAATGCATTTTAATAACAGACATGAACTAACCCACATACATTTTGTGAGTATACTGTACAGTTTACTAGTTATAAACTCAATCTCATCTTGTTCCAATAGCAAACTAGGGCCGCAGCTTGTTCAATCTGCAGTCTTCAATCAGCAATCTAATCTGTAACCCATTTACATGAAAGTCAAAGATAACACAAGTCTGTATCATATTGTTTGTGTACTTGCTATTTATAAATGAATTCACCAACCAACAACATTTCCCTGCCAGTATAATATTTGGACACTTTCCTGTTCAGCCTAGATTTTTTTTCTCTTGCATCCTTTGCCCTGGATGGTCATTAGGTAACTCTCAACATCAGTGTCAGAGCTGGAGGGGCCACGTTCTGCCAGCCTGCAGTCCTAACTGGAGTCCCCATTGAATTTGATTTGATCTCAATCTGTTGCTGATGGCAATGAATGAGTCTATTATAATTTCAAATCATTTTCAAGTTAATCCCAGTGGCAGAAAGAAGCATAGCACACATCTTTTTTTAAGTCTTATTACATAGGACCACTCTTTAGTTTGTTTTTTAATGTTAACCTTTAAGTGAGGTTTGGAGGGTGGGAGCTAAGGCTCTTCTAATTGTCTGCTCCTGTCAATCATCATCTACTAACATCAGATTTGCCGGTTCCAAGCAAATCTGTAACAATTTCAACTCCTCTGTTTGTTCATCCAAGTTTTGCAGGAATCTCCATATGTGCAACTACTGTGGCGATGCCCAGTCTCAATCAGTTTGCCCAGCCGCCCCAAGAAATTACATTGAAATCTACACAGTTTCCACCCCAATAATCATCCCAGCTCTGATTAAAGTCCTTGAACATCACCCAGACCAGCTTTTCACAACCTACCTCATCAACGGGTCTGCAGCACAGATTTTCTACAGTCCTGTCAAGAATCCCAGTATTATAGCATATTTGCAATAACTTATACTCAGCAACCTCGGACCCTCAATCAGTCAGCACTCTCATTCTGACCCTCCCAGCAGAAGCAATCACAAAGCTCAGAACACTATTCTCTGCACTCTGTGTCCCCCTCTCGGAAGAGAAAACCATTGGTCCAGTACATGCTCTGGATTTCTTAGGCATCACCCTGGACACAATTAACTTCGAAGCCCGTCTCCCTCCCACTGAACTGGACTTTATTCAATGCCTCATTAATCAACCTCTACCAGAAAACGCTGCCTGCTATCCTTGCTGGGCCACTTCAATTACCCAATTTGCATCCTCCCCAGGGTAGAACCTTCATTTCACATCTCTCTCTTCTACAGCATGAAGCCTGGAGGCTTGGATAAACATATCTGCTGAATCGATACTTTATCTTGCCTCCAGATCACCAGATTCCACTAGCTGATCCCAGAAGCAGCTCCAGTCCCATTGCAGGTCCTGCTACTCCAGCACCTGGTGTTCAATTAAACTGAACTGTATCCCAGCTCCTTCAATCTGTCAGAAACTACATGGCTTCAGCTTGCGCTCCATCCACAAGGTCATCTTACACCACAGGCTGAAACTGCTATTCAGTCTTCTGTGCTCAAAATCAGGTTTTTCCTATTCTGTTCAATCAAGTCTGGATCCTCGCTTTCATCGCACACGCAAGGGACTCTCTCCATCTGGCTCCAGGCACAATTAAATCATACATCAGTGGGATCCAGTATCACTATCGCTTATTAGCAGTTTCTTCCCTATCTTGCTGTTTATTCTGGCAGTACGTCTGACACTGCAAGGAATCATCAAAAGCATAGCCCCAGCTTCCCCATCACGACTACCTGTATATCTGTGGACATTTTATTAACTTTAATACAAATCCTTCAAAATGGCTGCTTTAATCCTTTCAGTGATCCTCAGATGAGCACAGTTCACAGTCCCATCAATCGCCAGTTTTCCTTCCATCGGCATCCGTTCTTGCGACCTCTCACTGGTTCCCGTATCCTACTTCATCCTCCTACTATACACTTCAAGGACAGATCAGCTTTGTCAAGGCCAGTTCATTCAGCTGTCAAAGATTAACTTTCCTCTCTGCCCTTATAGCTCCATGTCTAGATACCTCGCACGTAGGAAACCCCTCCTCCCATCAGACCTGCTGTTCGTAGATTCTTCCCGTTCAGTCGCATTGAGACATTGTTTCTCTTCCCACCTGGCCTCTCCAAGGCAGGCCTCCCTCCCCAGTTCTACGCCCCTCACTCTTTTAGGATCAGGGCAGCAACATCGGCAGCCAAGGCGAGAATCAACAAACATTTTATTAAGAGTCTGGGGCGTTGGTCTTCTTCAGTAGTTTACTCGTACATTCGCTCATCCATTTCTGACATTTCCACGGCTCAACAAAGTATCGCCAGCTTGCCCGGAGTGGGGGCTATTTCTTTGCCAGGACGAACCCCCTCATGATTTCCTCCCACGGGGGGGTTCCTCTCCACTGAGCAAGAGATATAGGTATAGTTATACATACACATAATCCATGCATCTATCTAACCCCCTTTTACTGTTGTCTCATTTGTTTTTCCTTTGCATTGGCACGTGTTCTTTTTTCTTGTTTATCGCATGGTTTTGGGGAACTTCTATGGAGCCGGGGGTCCTTCTTTTGGGGGAAGTGATCTCACTGCCCCGACCTCGGGTCAGGCTACACCACCTCTGCCTTCGGATAAGGGGGGCTCTCATCGTACGAGTCAATGGGGACCCCTGGCCACACCTATCCTTTCGCAGCTCATGCACTATTACATAGCCTGCTATGTGTTCAGTGCTCAATGTCCAAATTAACCTTCTACTTTCCACCTGTTTTCAGATTCCCTGAAGAAGGCCCTCTGCTCCCACTGCAAGCGGCCCTCCAAGAGCCAGGGAAACTACTTTTCTGTAGTTTCAGGTTTGCATCCATGACCTATTCCATCTCCGAAGGATTCAGGTTTGCATCCGCTACCTGTTCTATCCTCGAAGGATTCAGGTTTGCATCCGCTACCTGTTCTATCCTCGAAGGATTCAGGTTTGCATCCGCTACCTGTTCTATCCTCGAAGGATTCAGGTTTGCATCCGCTACCTGTTCCATCCTCGAAGGATTCAGGTTTGCATCCGCTACCTGTTCCATCCTCGAAGGATTCAGGTTTGCATTCGCTACCTGTTCCATCCTCGAAGGATTCTGGTTTGCATTCGCTACCTGTTCTATCCTCAGGGATGCTGTGCACGGTCTTGGAGGCTACGCCCCTCCTCATTGAGCAAGACAACCCTTTTATATGTTTTCTCTAGAGGTCTCTCCTCTGCCAACCCAATCTACAATCTAACAAGCTATTCTAATAACCCGGGATACAGCCCCTTGAATTGTCGGATGGGCAAGTTCCTTGAACTCATTGTAACCGTCCATAGCAAAAGACACCTGAATTGTATGTTTTATCCTAAAAAAGAATACTGAAGCTCAAGAAGATGATTTGTTTATGTATTTTCTTTTCTTACAAACAGACAATTCTGAGCCACCTCTGTAGCCACAGTTCACTAATACTACTTTTTTGATAAGAACATGAAACAATAAGTGCATCCTGACAGTAACGTTTATGATGTCACAGAACCCCTTGATGAAATACAGCCCAAAGTTGACCAAAACACACTAAAAAAAACTCTGCCATTTGTACTACAAAAGTAAATGTATGAGTGGATAAAAATCCCCCACTCCAAAAAAAAATGTAATCATTAAACTCAGGTTTGTACAACACAACTAACCAAATCTTTTCTGTTGAGGGTGTCTCACTTATCCTTATATTCAAACAGAAGCAGCAGCTGGATCAATACAGGTTAATTAAAACCAACTGCATCATTTCAATCACACAAAATATGCATTTTTATCCATTTTGAACAGAGGGCTGTGTAAGTCACTGTCAGATGCAGTTGTTCTGTTGTCAGTGAAAAGTCACACTGTGACTTGGGTGAGCACAGCATGAATGCTAACAACTGGTCTGTTACAAAACCCAATCAATAGTAATCTATAACTGGTCGTCAGTCACAGACAACAGCGGAAAAGAAAACTCCCAAATTGGAATATAAGTATTGAATTCACAATGGGACTGTCTACAAGCCTGTGTCATTTGACTGATTTAATTTCAAACATATTGATAAACCCCAGGATTAATTACCCAGGGATGAACAGGAAGATCAGTAAATAACATTAAGGGGATGTGAGTAGTCAAAGCGGTGCTTTAATCCACCTCAGCAGTCCTGCACTGGAATGCAGCGTGGGTCAGAAGTATAATAATAAGATGCATGGTACAGAGCTTCAAGTGTCATAAAATATCAAGGTGGAAACTGCTTAAAAAGGTATTGGGGAGAAAAACAAAAATGTAATGTCACAAAACATTAATATATATATATATATATATATATATATATATATATATATATATATATATATATATATTGTAAGGCAGCAGGTTGTGTGAGACAGCAGGGAAGGGATTAAAACCTCCCTGAAGAGAAAATGCACCTTTTTGTTTTGTTTAATTGTTTAATTGTTTTATTGTTTAATCATTACCTGCACCTGGCTATTATTGAAAATTACAGCCAGGTGCAGGGTTTAAAAGGAGAGCAGTCAATTTGCTCAAGGCTGCTGAGGAGAAGGAGGCAGAAAGGAGTACTCTGCTTCCAGGCAGTCAAGTAAGTGTATTGAGAGAGAGATTGTGTTTGATGCAGGTAAACAGCTTAGCTGTCCTGTTGTTTAGTTTAGGTTCCTGTTTTGTTTTAGTTAGTGCTCAAAGAGAGCAAGGTGTTTGTTTTGTTTATTTTGTTTTGTTTGTGTGTTTATTAAAAGAAAATCAGCAACCGCTTGAAAATCCATTTCTGTGTGTTGGGTCTATTTTTAAAGGGCAACGAACCCGAGTGGAAGCGGCTCGTTTACTATATATATATATATATATATATATATATATATATATATATATATATATATATATATATATATATATATATATATATGTGTGTGTAACATACATTCCCTTCTGCCATACCATTACTTGGCTCTACCCAATAATCTGTTGCTTTATTTTAAGTACAAGATGCATTGTGGTTTTATGAAATGAAGTCATTATGACAGGCTGTCTTTGATATGCAACCAGGTTAAGATTACCAGGAGATCATTTGGATCTCTACCTCAGCCTCTGTTTGTTTCCATGGAGCTCAGTTCAGGTCAAGAGATGGAAAAAGGAGCAGACGTACAGTATTCATGATTTGATGATACTGCCATGTGGGTTTACAGCCAGAATGTAAGCCATATGGGTTTAATCCAGTCCAGTCAGACAGCTAGAAGGTCAAACAATTTACAAGAAACTAACTAACTAATATGTGGCATGGATAGCTCACCACTCCACTTTAAATAAAAAAAACACATCTTCCATTAAATCCCAGTACAAAGTTCAAATATAAGGACCTTGGCAAGAAACTCAAAAACACCCATGTCTCTCTCAGTCTACTGTATTGCACCACACCTTAACCAAGGTATTTCTTTTCTTTATTAGGTTTAAACAAAGGGGTGGATTACATCTAATGTTATGCAATACAATGGGGGGTAGTTTGCCTATTTATATGAGTATATAAAGTATATTATTAAAAATGGCTTGGATAAATTAAGTGCTGTGATTGGCTAACACGATCACATGACCATGCAGTAAGAATTGTCTTACTGACATCATAGACCAACTTACTTACCTGGTCTATTAATATTACTACACCTTAATAGTAATGTCAACATACAACTGAAACAGCATTTAGATCACCCAACAATCTATTTTTTTTCATCTCTGTCACCAAGAATTGCAGAAAAAATAGCAAATATACTGTGGTATTTAGTCAGAGAACAGAACAATGAAAACTCTGAGGTAAGCAGTCGCAGTAACACTTTATTTAAAAGCCATCTGAGAAATCACCACGCAAGTCTCGCACAGCACGTACTATATATGCAGCAGCAGCATCTACTTATTAAACTAAATATCGCCTTATAAAACTGATTAGTGAGTATGCAATGTTTAAATTAGACACAACAGATACATTTTACCACCACCCTCTGATTTCTGAAATATTTAAAAAAAATTAAAATCTCTCCTGCTCTCTTCTGACACAACTGCTGGGCTTTTAAACAACGTTAAAAATATGTATAAATATCTCTGCTCTTTGCTGGACATTCAAAGATCTTCTTTTGCTTGTTTAATTATTTTTTTATTTTTTATATTTTTTATAAAAAACAAAAATAATGTTACAATCTATTTCAGGAATTAAACAAACATTAATCTCGAAATTGGGCAAAAGTATCGGGCTTTGTATTTCTGTATTGTGCACAACAAACAAGTTTGAAAAGGAAATGATAACTTGAAAAAGTAGCAATGTAATTCCATTCGGTAAAGAGTCTTACCCAGTCTGTCAGTTCACTACATAGCAGTTTGTTTTGCAAGGTTTGCCACAAGCAGTTGTTCTTAGACAGTTTCTGTTTTTTTGTATCGCAAATTTATTGTGAGATGTTGCTTTAAGTGACTCTGCAGCTGATGCATAGTTCACACACCCTAGTCTCTGTAAGTCACCTTGGATAAAGGCATCTGCTAAATAAACAAATAATAATAATACAGAGGTATTGATTGGTCTCATTATATTTCTGTTTCCCTTTCTTATTAAAGCTAAAAACCTTCAAAATGAAGTAACATATCCAAGTCCCCTTCTTATTGACTTAAAACTGCAAAACACACAAGAAAACCACTCTGTACGAATCAGGTAATTCAACTGTGACTTTGCAAATGTTATTCTTATGAGCGATGTGTTTATGGTAATGCTCTCGAACAACATCTTACTCATTAATACCAGGAAACGATTTGCTGTACAAATGATGGAAAAGGTCATGCTGGTTCTGTGCCTACAAGTTTTGAAAATGAATGAATTCCTCTAATTTGAGAACCTAATTTTAGTGTTTCAGTTTCATTTAGGTGATAAGGAAAATCTCCTAGGTATGTGAACATCTTTCAGCTGATTTGTTCAAATTTTGAAAATGTAAAGTACTTGCCTATTTCTTTTGCAAACACCCTCTTTATTTTTATGAAGCAAGTATTCATGTTGTTCAAAAAAGTTTATTGTGCAACAGAAACACAAAGCTACAACACGATTATTCTCATCCCTGCAGGTCAAAACAGAAACAAATCAGGGGGCATTTTTCAAGATGTAACATAATGTGGTGCTGGCAGAGTGATAAGGACTATTTATACCACAATACCATATAATTTGCTACCCTATTTTCTTTCTTGATATAGCAGGTCATTGTAACTATTTACTAAATATTGCACACAGCAAAGACATATTCTATATTTTAAACCAGATGTCTTTTTTAATGTAAAAAAAATAATAATCTGCTAGTAACTTGCATGAAGACTTGGGGATTAGCATATTTGCATGTTCACATTGCACATGTTTTAGTGAAGGCAAAATGTAAGGTTTGCATTTAACCATTTACATATCAATAAACACAGTGAGCAGAAGTCTGAAACTTCTCTCTTTAATGTAGTTGTCAGTTGGTCCCCAGGTAAGCAATAGTTCCTGTCTATGAAGACTGTACCATGTGGTAGGTGATCGCGATGGGAATTATGCGACCTCAGCCAAAGGCAAGGCTCTAACGAGTCAAGGTCAACTACCACACAGTAGAGACTTCATTGAAATGTCCCTGTCTCAGTTTGATGTTGTTGAGAGATCCTAAGCTACAGTAGAGCTGATAGGCAGCGATTGGCTGATTTTTCAGTTGCAGGTACAGGATTGGTTGCTTTCGTCAGTGCAAAGTATTGATTGGCTGGTTTTGGTGGATCATAAAATATATTTGGACCAATTGGGTCTTTGTTTAGTATTTGCTATTCAATAAATGTGAACTGAGCTTTCATTAAGGTAAGTCAAAATGAAAAAGCCGGCACTTGCGCAGATTGATTTTTTATTAGATTCACAGGTGATGCGGTGACGTGGCAAAAGGCATCTACCACCTGATTGGCTGATGGTATTGACTTATTTTATAATATCATATTAAAGCACAGAAGAGTAGGGCCTCATTTAACGCAACACACTTTGTTTTGACAATTTCAAAATAATATGGTTTATAATACTGTTTAAAATCCATGCCAGACATTGTGGCTTTGTGCCAAGCCATCCCTGCAGGTCAATATGGCTGCTAATTAAGGACCTCCACAATGGTCATTAACTGTTAAAGAAATTAAACTATTAAATGGGATAGTGATCATGAGTGTTATTTTTAATGTTCTCTCTTTTCACTCATTAATTTGACATTACCCTTCTATTGAGTGGTAACATCTCTGAAATAGACTTTTAAACAATATATACATCTTTCATTCAGCATTATGGATGTACAATGTACAGAAAGAAAACCCTCTTTTGCTACACTGTATTTTCATCAATAAACTGAGGTACATTAATTAAGGTATTTGTTCTCTAAGGAATACTCTCCTGGGCAGCTGGGGGTTGTTCATCCAAAGAACAGGATAATGAAGAACCAGTCAGCAAAGCTGCTTTCTCAATTATCCTCTTACCAAAAGTGGAACAGAAAAAAAAAAATCATACAATGACTCCCTTAGCTATAGCCCATTTCTAATTACATTTTTCCAGTTTTTGATTTGAAAAGGCAGGGGATAAAACTGTTATAATAGCTTAATTTAGCACATGTTCTACCACAATAGTAAAACAGAAATATCATCAAACAGTTTAATGAATACTCGAATGGCAGATTAGGTTAACAACCATCCACAGAACTGAAAACTGCCAGTTATATCTGAAATGAGTGTTTATGCAAATCTTTACTTGGGGATATAAATATAACAATTGCTCTTCCACACTTTCCCTGTGTTTTTGTGCCTTTGTCTTAACCTTATGTATTCCACTGGGTCACAAAGAAACCTTTCCTTCTACAAACTTTAAATTGAGTTCCCTAATCTACTGAATGCATTGCTTTGTAGAAGAAAGGCATGACACCTGTGGTGTGTGGGGCTATGATATCTCTAATAGGTCACTGGTTGCTAGGGAAACCTAGAGGGAAACAACAAGTGTTGGTTGACATGTGAATGAGATTGGTTTCATTTCCAGGACTATGTTCACCCATCTGAAACAAACCAGGGATGTGTGAATTACTGAGAAGAGATACAAATGTGTCAAATTTATATGAGTGATATAGCGTATTACAGGGGGATGTGCTATATTTTAAAGCAATCTGTCAGTGCTTCACAGTACACTTCTGAACTGTTCATGAAAACAAAGGATCCAAAAAAGTGACATATTCCTGAAGTCAATGATAACAATTAATATATGCGGTATATGTAGGGTGACCATAAGACCACGTTGAATGGGACAGTATATTCATTTATTTACTCCTACACTATCTCAGTATCTCAGGTCTGACTTGAAACACTTGATCTGAGGGTTAGTCTGGACAGTCAGATTGGTCTGGACATTGCAGTAAAGGCTCGAAAAAGATCAAGCAGAACAATTCTAGATGGCTTCATCAACTCACTAATGTACCTTAACATGAACGTACAGTAGACCCTCGCTATAACACCCTTCATTATAACGAACCTGGTCCCTGGATCCCCAAAAATATATATATGATGAGGGGCTTAACTTCAGGCGATTGTATTTCCGGCTAGGAGCACCACATACACACACTGAATTCGTCATTGGAAAGCCCCTAGTCTGTATTTTTAAAAATTAAATATTTGCAATACTATAATAACAGGTCATTTTTGTAAAAATATATTATCTGGCCAAAGAGTCAGGAATGTAACCCCAATTTATAACATTGATCCTATGGGAAAATGTGCTTCGACTTACGACGCTTCGACTTACAACGCGACTTTCAGGAACCAATTGTGTCGTATACATACATATATATAAACACACACTGTCAACATCCTGGTCTGTACGCACAGGATGCCACCTCCAGTCAACTCTTTTGTCTTAATAAAAAGCATGTGTAACTATGCTTCCGAAACAAAAATATTTTTACGATGCAACAAAGCTGGAAACTAGTCCATTAGAAACTGTAATCCCTAACCCCAAGTTAAATAGAAATGGCAGTAAGATTAGTAACATTTTTGTATTAATACTTTTTTTAAAGGCTTTTACAAGGCTAAAACATTTAACTGCTTAATGCTTCCATATCGCTGAAAATGCATAAAAAAATAAATAAATAATGATTAATTATCTTTTTGCTCATACTGAAAACATAAAAGTGTGCTGACATACTGTAATGAATTTGCATTGCATCTCAGCCCTCTGATTTAATTTGAATGGAAAGGAAAGGACGAAACACAAACCGCATACCATAGTCGAGAGGCAAGTACCTGTCTTATGTTGATGTCAGTATTATTAACTCATCAGCCAGCAGGAGGGGATCCATTACATTCTCCCTGTGCTTAATCAAAGCTTGCACTTGGGTGTAAACTCAAGGGTGCATCCAGTTATGCTCAGGGAGTTTCAACGTCAAGCTTGTAACCACGGCTACTCACCCTGCCCCATGATCCAGAGTCACACAGGCCAGAATGCATGCTATAGCTATCATGCAAAGAACAAAGATATCTAAGCATCTGTTTCAGTTCAGTTCGGACGAATGTCTTACCATTCGACAAGAGCAAGCTCTGCAGTTGAGAGGCAAGTACGTTTCTTTGCTGATAATACTGTTATTAACTCATCAGCCTCTAGGAGTAGACCCATTACAATAACTAAAAACCTTGGCTGAAAAAGCAGTTTCTAAATTACAAGATGTTATTTAGAGCAAATTATTTCCCAGCACAATCAACATTCAGTGCATGCTAAGCTGTCTGGAAAGCTTATGAGACAATATCTAAACCGTATTAATAGATTGAAATCTTTCAAAAGAGAAACACTCCCTTATACTGTAGCTATTTACTGAATGTATTTTTTGTAACAAGGTCACACATTAAATGTTCAGTGTATAACTGCATCTCACACATACACACAAAGTGAATCTTATGTGCCTCTGGGTAGAGTCCTGCATCAGGTTGGGCACAAAAGCGGGTCGTGTTCAGGTCAGAATGTGAACTTTTTCGCGGTTTGCGGTTCGGGTGCGGGTCAAAAAATATATATTACCGGGTCAGAATTTGAATCACCAAAGACGTTTTCTGTGTACTTGTCTGTAACCCTTTCCCAAATACCATATTAGAAGGTAAATGTACCAGTATTTCCTGCACTAAAGCAGGAGGCGATTAGGGAGGAGTCCGCTGACTTAGCAGTGTTGTTCTCGCTTGTTTGATACGTCGCAATATCTTGTTGGCACGTCTGCTTGGTGATATCTACACAGAGAATTATGAGGGTCTGGAACCAACTCCCCAGTAATTGTGTTGAAGCTGACACCCTGGGATCCTTCAAGAAGCTGCTTGATGAGATTCTGGGATCAATAAGCTACTAACAATCAAACGAGCAAGATGGGCCGAATGCCCTCCTCTCGTTTGTAAACTTTCTTATGTTCTTTTGTTCTTATATAAAAAATGTCTGCGGACGAGGTGAAACAAAAGATAGTGCAGGGTTTATATCATGTAGTTCGAGAGGTAAATCAAAAGCATAGAATTATTTTGGAATCATAGTGAATGAAAATAATAAACATGTGACTGGATCCGTTGCTTGTAAAACCTGTCATTATGTTTTTTGTGAACGACATCCACAAAACTGATACATCATCTCTGTGAAAGCACAGGTGTGGCACGAAAGGAATAGACAGGTATTTTATAGTAAAGTAAGTAGAGATAGTTAATATGTTACAATGTTAAAATATATCCAGACCACTAGAGAAAGCTACCACGCTGTATAGCCTATTGTGTAAGGTCGGGTCATGTAGTAGCGGGAACGGGTCGGAAGCGGGTTGTAAAAATCGGACCCGCGCAGGACTCTACCTCTGGGTGCCCTAAACAGGTGTACAGAACCAAGCAAACGGCAACAAACTGGTTGTCTGTCAAACACCAATAACATCACCACCACCACGCACTGCAGAACCGTTATGACCATAAAAGGTATAGGGAATAAATAAGAAGCAAATTGACCATTGAAGTGATAAAGTGCATGGAGATAACAGTCTTCCGAGTGGATACAATCTGTGACAGAGTTTAGGGAGACAGTTACCTTCATCTACAATACACTCACTGAAACCTTAAGATACTGGTTTTGAATATGTGTGCCACACCCAATCATTTTATTCTCATTTCGTCTGTGATTCTTGAGTTTGCAAACATTTACAACACCAGTCTTTCTGTAGATGTATGTCTCTTTGGACCGCTTACTTTTCATCTTTGTTAACATTCAGCTGAATTCATGTAATAAAAGTAATCATGATGATGATGATGAAGACGAAAATGTGCAACACTTTTGCAGAAAGTGCCAAACAGTGTAATAAATGAAACCAAAGAGACAGACCGCATGCTGCCATGGTTTGAGAGAAATAGTTAAATCAGTACCAGGTATTCCCATGAGGCAAGTGAGGACAAATAATTCCTACATGAGTTTATTAAACAAATAGCTATGAAACATTTGAAAATGACTTTATAGAAACTTCCAGCTGAATTTTGAGTTTTGGACTCCTACCTGTACCAATGATATAGATATATTTTAAATCTATACAAAAAAAGATGTGATAACACCTGTTATCAAAAGTGCCAGGTGACAGGTATGGTAACATAGTGCTGTAATATGCAAGTTGACTGTGAGATATTAAATAGCAAATTCTCTAGTGCAGCAAGTTTCTGATTATTATTATTTATTTAGCAGATGCCTTTATCCAAGGCAACTTACAGAGACTAGGGTGTGTGAACTACGCATCAGCTGCAGAGTCACTTACAATGTCTCACCCAAAAGATGGAGCACAAGAAGGATATTCACTTATAGCCAACAGTGTTCTTAATATTGCAGCATGCTCATTTACTGTATTAGAAATATAATAAAAATGAGTTGTTTTTTTTTAAGAAAACCAAGTATGCCAGAGGCATAATCTAAGGGAAATGTGATACCAGACTGAATGGTTTATAAACATGTTTTACTGTGCATTTCATTATGGTTTCAAACACTGGGTAATCAGTGAAATGGATCCTTTTCATTTTCAAGCCTGTCTAAGAAGGGGTTGGAATTTCCTGAACCATGAAGATGTTGCTTTAAAGGATCTGCTCTGAAGGGCTTTTCTTCACTTTGGGTTGATTAACTTTGAAATCCGTTTACTGACTGCAAAACATTGTTCTCTACTCGAGGGAAATGTGCCCTGTACAGTGGACGAGAATGGGCTATGAGGACTCTTGGAAAAAAATCATTAAGGAGACTTCAGTCAAGCCTTCCCTCGGGATGGGACCGATGTATGTCCATGTGGTCTCTGTGGATGTTTTGGGCTTCTGATTCTGCGGGGGTGGCTCCACAGAAACTTTATGTTAGCTTGAAGGTTAAATGACTCCCCACACTTGTCATGTCAAACATAAACAGATAAAACTACAACTATGGCCAAAGGTTTAGCATCACCTAGAATTTTAGGATTGAGACATAATTAAATAAAAAAACTATATGAACATAATTTAGATCTTTTATTTAACATCAAAGACACTGCAAAATGGTATAGCAAAAGTCTACCGGAGGCCAAGTAGTACAGTATTTCATGTTAGATTTCGAAATGTCACATTATTAAATTTGTCAGTTTTTTGTTCGGAATACGGAAAACTACAAAGTGTAATGCAATTCAATATGTGAAAGTAACATTATTCAGCAGGTTTCATTTGACTTTATGAAGCAAAATTAGTTAATTCTATAGGGTGATGCAAAACTTTTGGCCGTAGCTGTAGTATTGTCTTTATTAGATGCGAGTAGGGGAATTAGGCAAACAAGTGTGATAATTGAATATTTCATTTTTACAGAAAAGTTTGAAGTGTCTAGTAAAACTTGAATCAATTTATGCTCATTTGATTTGAAAATGTCATAATTCATATAAAATGTAATCAAACTGCTCTATTAAACAGTCATAACAATTCAATTCTGAATCACCATAACCTATATCAAATAAAGACGTTTAATAAATAGAGTTACATAGCACCTTATTGATCTTGTTCATCTACAGTACACAACTAGATATTTGCTAATTATAAAGCACAGCTAGTAGTAGTGAGCTACAAGCTCAAAGTAACAGCTGGTTGCTTTCAAAAAAAAAAAGGCAACACGTACAATATTCATAATATAAGTGCCACGCACACAATCTTTTTCAGTTTTCAACCGAGGGCTCTTAGCTGTCACTGCAGTCAAGTATGTACAGAGTACTGAAGCAGGTAAAGAAACATCAGTATATCTGTTAGATTCCTTCCTGGGGGTTGCACCTGCCCTTTACTCTGGTGAGGAAATTCATTTTATTCAACCCTACATTACATTTAATGGATATCCAAGAACCAGATTAATCACAGTAAATGTACACTCCAAATAAAAAACAAAATAAAAAACAGCAGTCTGAGTGTAGGTAAGCCCTTTTCCTTGGAGGTAAAGTAATCCAAGTGCTAAAACAGACAAATAGACTCAGATAAGCAATTAAGCAGCACTGGGACAACTACCAGAATCTGTGTAAAATATATTTTCTTTAAACTTTGGAAGTCATGTATTACTAACGAAAAGTTATTGCTTAGAATAATTATTACCATTATCCAAAAGTAACACAAAATGTATAATTAGTTCAGCAAGGCTGCCAAATGGCATCAAACTAAAACAGAAAGAAAAAGCAGACCAAACTGGGATCCAAAAATCAAGAATGCAAAAGCAGGTCATTTAAATGAGTGATTCCCAAGCTATGAGTGTAGTACTGTAAGTTAGCAATGCAATACATGCCGGTACCTTCTCATACATCCTTCTCACCAGGGATAAGCTTGCTCCTTAGGTCACAACTACACATTTAAAAGCATATGCAAATGAAAACTGGTCTCAATATAAAATCTACATATAAAGATGTTTCATTTTAGTGGACTCAGCAACAAATTCTTTAAACAAAGACCAATATTGTTCTTACTTTGAATTAATGATGGAGAAATGTTTTTTTTTTATTTGATGAAAGCTTACAATGACATATAATATTACAACCTAAGATGATTGTTACAATGAGTTTGATAAACCAATGTGAGTTTGCACTTGACAATCGCATAAGTAGCACACTAAAGTACATTTTCAGTAGGCTCTACATTAAATGGATACAACTGCAGAAGATGTATTTCTCCTTTTTCAGCATTTCAACTTTATTATAATTCTTTTAACAGGCAGAACAAATGACTGAAGCTGAAATTTAATTTCAAACTTTAATTTTTTTGTCAAATGACCAAACACATTATAAATGAAGCTGTATTAAATACATAACTGCTATCTCCAGAGAAATCGTCCTTAATATGCGGTCATTGCCTCAAGGTGCAGACTGTCATTTCAACATTAAGTAGATGTGGTACGTATCAAAAACAACTGTGCTTAATTTATTTGAGTGCTAACCCCAAGTGAAATGCTTCGGTATGGCACTAGATTTCGTACCATCTGTATTGGTTATTTCTGGGACTATATCCAGGTACATTACTCTATTTTGTGATGTCCCTTGGCTTTAACGTTAAAAGCACCTTCATTAAAACAGTCAATACACGGCTATGTAAATTGTATTGCTGTCTGTAAATCATACGAATGAAAGCAGAAGCATCCAAAAGAAACCAATAACATTAATGTTATGTTCATAGGGAGACATTGTGTTACCATACTGTTTCTAACTGTTTTTATTGATGTATATATCTACCTATCTTTGTACACAGTACATTTCCATACTATTTTCTTTGGTGCATGCTTGTAATTTCACCAATACTTTATTTTTTTTTAGCTTATTATTTTATTACTGTATATTTAATTGTTTCATTGCTTGTAGGCTGTAATGACTGACAGCCAGGTTAATTATCCCCAGCACTTACTGTACCAATGTCACACTTATATTTTTACATATCCTGTACCTTTAAAGGCACTTAATTATTATTATTTATTTATTTGACAGATGCCTTTATCCAAGGTGAATTACAGGTGTTACAGGGCAGTATAGGGTTAAAATGCAAGCTTAGTAGTATTAGAACTGTAATAACACCCCCCACACCCACACACACACACACACACACACACACACACACACACACACACACAACACCTCCGCCCTCTCCCGCCTTGATTTTTTGTCTGCACGGGTGGTCTGGGTCTTTGTAAATAGATGAGGAAAAATCTATTTACCTTGTAACTGGTTGCCCATTTTAATTTATTTGGCTTTTCAAGCTCAAATATTTAATTTCTCCTTAAATAAATCTTCGGTTTAGATTGGTTATTTCCTTTTCGTCCAATTGGCAAGCCATCTGTTTATTTGGTCTAATTGGATGATGTTATGGTTGTTGATCTAAGCTCTGTCTTTTATTATATATTGCTGTGCTTTCAAATTGGTTACTAACATTATATTTAATCCCTGCTCTCACCTTGGATACAATTGATTTTGTTTGGGTGGCAATACACTGCTGTGCACAAGATGGCATTGGAGCTTACTAATATAAAGACATTTTGGGTGATCTTCTCTACATTACATATGTCTATGGCACGGATCTAGAACTTGGGATCTGCTCCTTAATAAAGCAGTGTAACAAAGTGCAGGGAAAAGTATTGGATGGAGTATATATTCGACCGCGGTTTGTACACAATAGCTGTGTGTTGTAAAGGAAAGTGTAGTTCACCCTGAACTACATTTCCCATGATGCCATACGTGTCGAAACAGGTACTTACCTGGGGTTAATTAGAAACACCTGCGATCAGTTAAGGCAGGTATTTAAACAGGGCTGAAACAGACCCTGCCCACAGACCCTGCATGTTGCAGCCAAAAGGTATCGTCTCTACTCTTTATTAAGAGATATACAAAGTGTTTTGATCGGTAAACGGCTTAGCCGTCCGATACCGTAGTTTACTTTGGTGTTTGGTTTAGTTCTCCAGTGTGGAGATAGGCTTTTGTTTTGTTTTGTTTGAAAAACAGTGTTGTACATTTGTTATGTACTTCAAAACAAAGAAGAAAATAAATATACGAGTACTGTCTCGTTTTGTACCAGATTCCCCTTGTTGTGAGTCTCCCTTGTTTATCGTGGTAAAGAACCGACAACTGTGACTAAAAACACCTCACTTTGTCACAGCAGATTAAACATTATTTTAAGTAATTGCAAAAAGAACCACTTTGAAATATAAATATTTAAAATATTTTTTTAAGGACCATGCCCCAAAGGCAAGAGAAGGTGACATTTCAAAATAACAGAACTGTTAATTAAAACAAAGCATCTGCTTCTGGGATCTAGTGCCATGTTCTGTGAAGGAACGCATGCTGTATTTCTGTTCTTTGATTTAATCTCCATGCGGTACATGTTTTCACGAGCAGGACAGGGGAGTCTGAAACCCAGTGAGTTTTCATGAGCAAGAACAGGGGAGTCTGAAATCCGAGTGACCTTGTCATACCTTTTAAACTCATACAAGCTCCCCTTATGGGGATTCTTATACATAAATAATGATTTTAAATGATTTTCTTAACTTTAACAAAAAAAATACACTTTTATTGAGAAGCACTTATACACAATCAATGTGTTTTCTTGTGTAAGTATATAAAACATTATATTTAACATGGCTTGAAAGTACACAAGGGTCTGATTCTACCTACAATTCTATCACAGTGCGTCTCAACAGCAAAAGTAAACAGTCACTAAAGATAAAAGACCTGGGGAAAAATAAATGAGACCGTCAAATGGAAGAATTCTGACCTTACTGAGCCAGTGCCTCTCTAAATCCAATTACTTTTGACCTACAACCATTAAGGCTCTTGAAAAGAAGTGTAATAAAAGGTGCTAACATTTTGCCAGCCAATATACTGTAGCTTTGTTAACCATTAATGTATGTAAAAAAAAAAAAATATATATTGATAGTAATCTAACATTTTTCTATGTAACAGCCACACACATTCTGGTAATTGTGTACGGTATTGGATTTACAGATCGCTCCTTTCAGATACTTCAATGCTACACTTCAGTTGGTCAAATTGTTTATAAGTACTCAAACTCCCAGAAGACTCACACGTCGGTTCCCCTTCTCAGTAACCAATCACTCCCACGTTTCTGTGTTAGTTCCTGTGTCCTTGGAGTAGAATAAAGAGGGGAGGTGCAGTATTGGAATATCTGGAAGGACTCTTTCTATTAGAATATCTGGAAGCAGTTATCTCTAGATTAATGCAGGTATGCCTTTGAACACAATACCCTTCAAAAACCAATACATGTTTTACAGTGTTTCATTGGGCAAAAGGAGAGACCTAAGAAATTATAGTAATCCATATTAGAAAAAAATAAATAAATACCGTAATTATTTTATTAGCTCTGTGTAAATCAAATGCTTGGGCTGGTTTGAGTATTTTCCCCACAGTTAAAACAACTTCCTACTTTATAAGAACTTCTACACTGTATAGCCTCTATTATAGAACATTTTTCGTCTATTGATTTAGCAAGGCACAGTTAAGAATGGAGGTGAAATCATGGCATGGCAGTTGTTTAATATTTGCACGCAGCTACAGTGAACTGCAAATTGAACATGCACATTTACAATTAGCTTTATGTTGATTTTGTTCAAGTTACTTCTGGTTCCAGAGGTACAGCTGGGGTTGCATGTACAGAGCAAAATTCAAATTCTCTGTAGAGGTTTAAGCAAGACCCTGGTTTCATTACAACACAGTGATGCTTTTTTTGGCAGTTGGTATTTAAACGGAAAGAAATGACTGATCAGGAGAGGCAAGGAAAGGATAAAGAAATTCATTTTTAATTGCATTGCAGCAGTGTTATGAGACCGGGGGGATACCGATACTCTGATCTTTCTGTGACTGCCCTTATAAAAGTTTACCATAGTAAAAGCATAGCAAAGCGTTAATACAGAAGAGTGAAAGCATTATAAAAGAACAGTGAGGTATGGTAAAGCATATTAATAAACATGGCAAACCAGGGTCAATTATGGTAAATGCATGGTATTACCATGCAAAAAGCATGGCAAAAGTGCAAACATACCATGGTAAACTTGTATAAAGATGGTTTATGTTCTGTACTTTTATTATTTTTATTATTCAAAACCAATTTGAACATTTTGCAGTACACTTAACCTCCTGACATCAATTTGCGTCCTTTGGAGGATCAAAAATCGGCTAATTCTCTTGTTTTTTCTGGGGTTCCACAGGGCTCTGTTCTTGGTCCTTTACTTTTTAATTTCAGCCGGCTCTACTCATATCATCTGGCTCCCTTCATTGGCCACTGCCCTCTCAGTAGCTTGGCTCCTGGGTGCTTTTCCAGACTCTTATGTCTTAGGCATTGAATAGGACTTGCTGTCTGTCATGGTGGTGACGTATACAAGTTGGAATGTGTACTATATTTGTTTAGTATGAAATAATTAGGCATACTTTATTATTATTATTATTATTAGTAGCAGTAGTAGTAGTCGTAGTAGTAGTGGTTGTGGTGAAGCTAAATACCAGTCATCGTGTTTATGTCAAGGATTTAAATTTCCATTCGTGTTTTATTTTGAAATACTGTAGTTTGATTAGGAAATTAAATACAGTTTAACAATGCTTTAAACAGCTGTGTTCACTATTTTGACAGGGAATTTCATCAGTGCACTTACATGATACGTGAAGTTACATTTTAATGGCTTTGGGAGCAGTTTTTAAAACTAGCTTCTTTTTTTCTTTTGATATAAATCAAACATGCAGCTCTCTCAAGCCCTGTCTGTGTCCAGCACATACCGTAATTGATCTGCATTTGCTTTTGTGTTTTGTCATAGTGAAATTACACCTAATAAACAATAATTAAGTATCAGTGAATTCTAGAGCAGCATATCCATCCCAGCAAATTAATATATTAGAGTTACAAATCCAACATCCACTTTTAAAACTGCACTGCTCAAAAAATGTTAAGGAGCAAACATGAACATACAATCAAAAATAGCTCCCCAGTTAGACTTCAGAAAATACAGATGCTCAAAAGAACTTCCCAGCTATATACAATGTTTACAAAAACATATTTCTTCAGCAGACAGCAGGAGGCATCATGAGTAGTGATTCGGCACTGCCGCTTTCCCTGCATGTTACTGTTAGCAGCCATACACAAGGATGCCAGGATATAGGCTTTGAAGCAACTTAAAAGGATTCAATCAAGAGCCTGAATATATATGCAAAATCACAAGAGTAGCTCAAGTCTATCTACTGAGCTGAAACCAGTGCCAGCCAGCACAATAGTTGCCAGCCAACATAATCACTCAGGGATTTCACAATCCAAACCGAAGGCAAATTAGTAAATTTTAACTACAATGGAAAGAGGCTAAGCAAAACGCTTTGCCAAAACAAAATTAAGCCGCTGAACAAATAAAATCAACTAGTACTCACTATTCTTAGTTGCTGCTTATGCAAATATTAAGGAGCTTCTACAGCTATTAGTTCAGTAATGTATAGATATCAACCTCAATATGAGCTTACCTGTGGAAAAGGAGGGCTGTAACCAGACACTTGACACATAAAACATTACAAAAGCAAATAATTACTATTCAAAGCATCAATAATCAGTATTTGCCATATTAAAAGTAAGCTCATTTTCATTGTTGCCCAGCACAAAGCTAAGCTTTTTTTTTTAAAAAAAAGCCTTTTCATACACAATATGGACTAACTGCAGCGGCACTGGCATAGTAGTTTTTGTTGAATACACTTGCATATCATCAAAAAGCAAAGCATCCCTTTGACTGCTTGAATATTCTTTGTACAAAATGTTTTTTCTTTGCTTACAAGCTCCAGAATAATCATATTATGTTTGAAGCTGGCCCTCTGAAGCATGATCAACAACCTACTTGAAATACATTTGAAGTGACTTGGTAGTCACCACCCACATATCCCGCTGTAAAAAGCCTGCAGTAGGTTCTCTAGCCATCAACACTATTGCAGTGCATTTGTTTTTACTGTTTTATTAAAGAATTTCAGACGACTGCCATGGGGGCCAATATGATGGTTTTGATGCACATCAGATCAGAAACCTATGAATGCATCTGTCCAGCTGTCATCAGCAATATAGAACAAGAATGATTGACAGCCAATTAATACATCTAGTAAAAAGAGAGACAGCGCACATAATAACAAATGGAAATATGTGAGGTAATGTGATATTAATGTATAAAGCTGACTTAGAAATGTGTTAGCTCATTTGCTGTACAGCTTATTCAATATGAATTATACTGAAATGGGCTCATTCTTCCTGCTTTATACAGATGTAGACTGAAAAAGGAGGCATAAGTAACTGCTAAATTGAACCCATTAGAAGCTAGAATTTTTTAGCAGTAAATATGTCAAAATAGTTCTCAAGTAGCACTTTAAATTAGCTCCATGCAAAATATACTCTTTGTGAAAATAAAGATTAGGGTGAAATGGTCAATCAAAATACAGGAAATCTAAATCAATAGTTTCATAAATTCTGCATCTTATGGTTTTTCACAGTACATGACAGTTATAGATGTTTATCTCAAAGTGGGTTACCAAAGAAAATATAAAATTACCAAAAAAATACTACAGTCTAAGAACATTGAAAACACCAGGAAACTCTGCATTCCTTCAATGTGGCACAGTCCGTAATCTGTTAATAGTGTGCACGTGTGTTTAAGTCATAAGCTCATTTGCTATTATAAGAATTGTCATAATATGTGTAGCCTTTTGTTTTTAATTGGTTTCATGTTTCTTAAACTGGTATATCAGAGAACATTGAAGCATGTCTACTAATTTTGCAATGTAAATGTGGGTTTAATATAGCCATTTACTGGGTTTTTACTTTGTTTGGAAATGTCCTAGTTTCTGCAAATGTTTCCCCCGTCAATCACTGCTTTCCTTGCCTTCCTTATCCGTCTGAAATTGTGACAGGTGCAGGGTTGAAGACAAATTCTGTCAATAATGAAAAGGCTGCAGTGGCCACATCAGGAACATTGAAAATGCACCTCTAAGGGGTTAAAAGGGGATTACATCATTATGAACAATCAAGAAGATTGAAGCCCCTGCATGACAATCTTATTTCAAATCCATGATGCATGAAATGCAGCAACTGCTTAAGGAAATGAAATGAAACGGTAAGAAAAACAAATCACAGATGAACTATGAGGAATTGTAGCTGTTTCGATAATGGCAGGTAATATATTAAATCACACTGTCAAGATTGTTATTGAGGGAATGGGAGGGAAGCTTTGTTTTGGGTTTTTAAGGGGATTGATTTCATTTTAATTAGTACCTAACTTAAAACATGTTTAAGAGAAGTACTCAGATCGTTCTGGTATCTCCACACCCCTTATAAAATAAAATGAAGAACCTGAATCACACAAAAAATCCAAACAAATGTGACCTGTACGTCAAAATAATAAAATACTGTGCCTTGTTCATAAAGGATTAACTTTCAACCATTGGCTACTATTTAAAGACAACGCTAATGAGGCTATTTCCAGACGACTGTGCAAATCACCAGTAAATAAAGTAACAATAACAGCCATTTGAAGCCATCGTTGCAAGTACATGTCATTTCAGAAGTAAGTGGCTTAAACGGTGGGCACACATAAAGGTACACTATCATCCCCCATGTGCTCTATTTAAGGTACTGCATCTCATCAGTGTAAGTATCTCCTTACTCCAATTCTTTACATAGCTTGTCATAAATTTCACCCCTTTTCAGCTTATAAAAAGTCAGTGCAATAGAATATACAGTACTACAAGAGGAAGTACTAAGCTTTGATTATGTAGTTAACTATAGATTAAAAGAAGAACAATATTGCCACAAGGTTATCTTTTTCTCAAACTAAATAATTGAGGGTTGGTGGAGAATACAGTGCAGTACTGTATAAGAAAATATCTGAAGCACCAGTGCTTTAATTAAGAATACTTCGAAAGGAAAATCAATAGGGCATTTTCATGAATAAGTTTGTTTAAATAAAAAAAGAATATTTAGATGATTCTGTATGCTATACATCGAGAACATTTTTGTTTCATTTACCCTTAGTTCTACATGTATTTTATTGAATTTTGCAGCTATATGCCTTGCATTTTGTAGTAGATGTCTGTGAATATAGTTTTGGACCCTGATAAGAAAATTGTGCAGTGGAATGTTTGCTGCAGTAATTTTATTATTTATGTCTGCAGAGAATATCTGTTGCCAAAGGAGATCAAATATCAAAGGTTTAGATAAAACGTCCCGAGCTGTCCTTTTCAAGTTAAACAATAAAGGGCTGGCAACGGGCACATTTCTCAAAGAAAAATCAAGTTAAAAACACCCTTGGTGATAACTGCCAAATATATATAACTTACTTCACTCACTCAAACCACATGAAACTTGCATGAAATACCGCACATTACTCTTTATTTTCTTATTGATTACAAACAACATGGAGGGTAAATGAATGACTTGATGTGCTTGACTTGCAAAAGTACAGTATTTCCAGTGACTGGTTTAGAAATCTTCCTCAGGACAAACATTATGTTAAAGTACTGTACTTCTGTACTGGTAAATTATTTATTTAACCTCCCAATGGCATCACTTGAAGTGCAAGGTAGGGCTTTGGTAAGGGGATAGATTTTCTCCTCTTTGTAATATAACAGGCACACAATGGTTTAGGATAGATTTTCTCCTCTTTGTAATATAACAGGCACACAATGGTTTTCCCATAATTAAGCTCTATGTGCCTTTGTTGATGCATTACACAATAGCCTCTATAATGGCAAATACACATTTTTAAAACAATGACCTGTATTTGAGGTCTTGCACACTGGTTGTGGGGGAATGGTTACAGCATGCATGGTGGTTCTTCTTTGTATTAATTATGGTTTTCTGGGATATATGTTGAATGAATTGCAGGCAATTCCTGTACACAGTGGGACAGCAGATAGTATCTTTGTCTCATTTAAAAAAAAAATAATTATTGGATAGGTTAATGCTATGTCCAACCATTCCCCTCACTAAAACCATGTGGATACTGCTTAACATGCATTGTACTGGAAACTATTAATTTTTGCATGGCTTGCCAAAAGAAGGACTTGTTAGATTTGATGACACACCTGACCAAAATATGTAGTCATATACTATTATTATTTTCTTTTGTTGCAGAAATATCGAAAACTCCCAAGTCCATCAGCTGAGATATTATTCCAAGCTGTCAGCTTATATTGTCTTTTGTCAGTTCCTTTGTTTTATAAATGATATATTTATGCATAAAAGCATTCACTTTAGTGTTTCTGACATCATTAAACATGCTTATTCAAACATTTCAATACTTATTTGATGCATGTGACCTATCCTCCCCTTCCTTCCCTAATGCTGTTCAGTGTTCCATCACATATGAGCTATTATTTGTTACTTAGGTAGTACTGTAAAACTCCGGGATAAAAAAAAAAACAGGGGCTCCAGGCAGGATCTGTTGTGAGATTTATTATTTTCTCACAGAATACAATGTGAAATTGGATGCCTTGCAGTAGGTTTTCATTGTACCAAATTCAATGTTTCATCATACTAAAAACTCTTGCCAAAAACAATCAGGCACAGCTTGATGCTTAAAACTTCAGATCATGTACATCCTGTTAGCACATTGTGGGTCAACATGCAGAAGTAAAATGGACAGTACTTGGGTAGCTTGGTATTTTTTTAATATATAATATAGGATCCAACAAAAGTTCAGAAGTATAGTACACAATAGTCTGAACATTAGAGATATAACTGCTTATACTATATAACAAGTTTTGGTTTTTTAACAAAGTCAGTTGCAAGAACAGAACAAATGCCTTGAACATATCTATATGCTTTGTGGATTCTTCCAATGTACGAATCATAGCAAATCTGTTATAACTGGGTCAGAAAACCATGGCTAATTTCAGCAAGCTGAGAAAAGCAGTCACATCCTGAAATGTTCATCAATTATTAGATTGCCATCTATAGAGAATGACAGAGGAAATTAGTTTTATACTTATTATTTCATCAATTATGTATGATTTGGGGAGGAATTAAGGATTCAAATTGTGTGAATCGTCCTGGATTTTGGCAAGTAATTCAGTGCAGACTCGTTGTGCAGTTGTTCTTGAAAAACAATTCTGTAATTATTACTTTTTGGGGGGGAATGAGCTGCAATAACATAGAAAACATTTTTTTCCATGCAAGAGAGGTAGTAATTATGCTTAGAGTAAGATTTTCTGCAGAACTGGTGATGACCCTGGCATGCAAACCAAACTCAAGATTGATGGGGACAGTGGGTTGGTTGCGAGGGAAAATAATAACATTAAATGCTTTTTTTTTTCATTTTTAATTGTCAAATACAAAATGTTGCTCCACCACTGCACATAATTAGACAAATACCCACTCCAGTGTGACTGCACACAATAGTAGCAATAAACCGAAAACTAATCTAATTGATGGCTGAATTCATAACACCTCACTAGGCATTTTATTAATTACCATTCCTCGCTTCTTTCCAGATGGTCCTTTTCTGTCATTTTAGCTGTTTCTTGGTGGAAAAGATGAACAAAGATTTCTTTATTTTTCTAACTAATGTTTTCTAATGTTACATTTGATCTATTGCCCAAACAACATATTAGAAATGCATTAAATGTGGAATTTAGCAACAGCTTTCAGGGCACCTCTTGACACTCAAACTACAGCAAAAATGTTCCCTGGCTGGCATCCAACTTTACCAGAGACTGTTGCCAGTATAATCTGAAAGAGTGAGAGAGTATGAAAAGAGAAAGGGGGTCCAGATCTGTCAAGCAGGATCAGGAAACAAACTGTGTTTAGTCTGCAAATTGTTTGCATAACTTAACCTTTTCAGAATATTGACTAGGAACTTGCTGTACATTATTCTGGGGGCTCTGTGAGCACATACAGTATGTATGCATACAGATTTGTAGCCAATAATATCAGCCATCTCCCTGCTAAACCTAGGCACCCGCTAACAGTCATGTTGGAGATCAGCTCTTACAACAAGCCTGTGGAAGGTGCTCGACTCCAAAAACAGGTGCGTGGCAATGTTCAATTTGAAATAGCACATCTTATTCACGGTGGCTCTGTAATTTACTTTAGAGGACATGGTTTATATATAGATTATGTGCTTTATACTTTAGGACTTTAAGTCAAAGGTGCACAACCAAACTTTTATTACGGGCCGCATATCCAGAAAACTACTACATTACTGTATATATATATATAGCAGCCAGGCAGCAATGTTGCAAAAGGCACAGGGCAGTGGCGTCACCTCCCTAGCAACAAGCCTGCCTCCTATGTTCAGAATGGGTTCTTTCAATGCAGCGGGTTTGTGCATTTGAGAAAGGAGAGGAAGACTCATGAAATTAGTTGTAGACTTAAGTTGATGAGAAGTAATTGTACAAATTAAAACGGTGTGCTACTTTTTATGTGAAAAATGAGAAAAGGCAAGTCAACAAAGTTACAAAAAAAAATTACGGCTAAATACAATGCATCTTGTGTTATGTAAATGACACTTCTGTTATTATTGTATGTATCCCTGATAAATAAATAAATAAATAAATAAATACACTGGGCCGCAGACGGACGATAAACGGGCCGTGTGTCCCTGCTTTAAGTAATATGAAAGTTCTTCCATTAGCCATCTGATGTATTTATTCAAAGCATTTTAACATGTTTTATTTTTTAAATACTTACTGTAGTACTTGGTGTAAACTCAGCACTAAGGTACATTTTTGGTGAATCAGGACCACATTATCAATAAAATGACCAATACAACAAAACAACATTTACAAAGGACTCTGGAATGTGTGAGTTTCTACATGAACAATGCTGTTTTTAATGGGGTCACAGCAAGGTGGTTAAACACATAAAGCAACACAAATGAAACCCTGGACCATATTTTGAAAGAGTTTACTCCAGTCTTTAATTAACTTATTTTTTTAAATGAAAAAAAAAAACATGAAAATGTTACAACATGAGAATCATACATCTTGAAAGTGCTTAAGACAACTTGTACTGCATTATATTCCTTAGCTATTTAGTTCTAGTTTTGTAAAATTAACAGCCATTCAAAAATAGGAGCCAACTGGCCCTTAAAACCCTGAGGCATCCCTGTGCTCCCAACCAAGCAGCTTCCACCTCAGCTGAATACAGTAACCAAAAGATGTCCACAACACAGCACAGAATCTAAGACTAGAGGACCCAGTTGGATATTGAGGCAGAATCACTTGGATCCTTTAAGCTATTAATCAGCTATTGGAAACTAGACAAGCTTAGATGCGCTAAATGGCCTCTCTCGTTCGTACATTGTCTTAGTTCTTTTGTTCTACCACTCAGCTCATCAGCAGACTCTAGCAGCTCTTATTCATAGCACACACGGCAGACTCATTTTTAATGTATCTGCTTCCTTGTACTGTGAAAGTTCTCAGCAGGTAATATCTAAGTAATATAATTGAAACTTTTGAAGCGCAGCTTCAGTTGTAATACTAAAAAGCTGTGCTTTGTGTGAATCCAAAAAAAAATAAAAAAATTTGTGAGTTGTGCGGTTAAGTATATATTTAACAAGTCAACTGAATTTCAATTCACAAGTTCATCATCATAATAATAATACTATTTTTGAACTTAAACACCCTGCCTAAAAGTCTAGAGATGTGTGTTTTTTGTTTATGTACAGCAGTAATACAAACCGGATAATACTGTTATAAGTGTTTCAGCCAATCCTGTAGCAGTATTTTCATACTTTATTGATCTTAACAAAATGATAAAAAACCTTATAATTATGTAGATAATTCATCCATTCTGTAACCATACCTTTCAACAAAATGTCTTCAGTTTCTATGATTGGGAGAGTCAGAGATCACAAGAAGTTAGTATTTAAATGCAAGATATACCATGGTAATCTATTTTTTTGTGTTTTCTATCAGTTTGTAGTTTTTAAAATGCACCTAATTGAGGTTTTGGTAGTTTGAAATGTGTCAGTGTAACAAAGAAATCGAAGTTCCACATGCAAGTTCATAACCCCTCAGCTCCAAGCTAGTGCCACTGGAATCACACCCTGTCACCTTTTACTCTAGATCTAACCCCAGACAATGCAAAATTGAAGAATAACGCCAGTTCATTTAGGACTATGTGGTACTTTAGCCTCAACAAAGTGACAATAAGCAATGCTCGAATGCATGACAAATGCAACTTCAAAAATCTGCCAAAAATTCAAAATGTTTTACTTGATTCTTGTAGATCTCATCAACATCTATTCAAAAAATATCTTTGGGTAATTTTTGGAGCCCCCTTTATCTAAAGATATACTGTAAAACAAGACTAAAACATTAAAAGTGAATGTATTGAAAGTGAAAGTTCAATGAGATCTCGTATCATCAGGAATTGCAACACTAACTTGTACTTACCAAAAATGAACACACATAATATTTTGGTTCGATTCTGCTTCTCTAAAGAAGTGATTTGTGAAAAAAAATATCCAATTAAAATGACTGACTTTATTTTATTTGTGTCTTTGCCAACCGAAAATTTGACCACAGTCAACACGAATATGCATATTTTCATGCAAAAAAAAAAACCCTTGTTACCTTGGGTTTATGTTTGCCTTAGTTTATTGCTTACCTTTGAAATGTCATGTTATTATGTTCTGTCAGCCTCTGCACATACAGTAGAACCCTCTACATTTATTCTATTTCTGATCTGTACTATTGAGCAGGAAAGGCACCAGAGTTGAAAGCTCACAGTATCACTCTACATTCTAAAATAAGAAATAATGAAAACTGAAAATAAAGGGCAAACTTGTGAACAACATAAAATTATATCTAAGAAATGAAGTCTACTTCGGTATAAAGGCATTTGCATATGCACAGTTTCCTACAATCATTTCACTTGCATTTCTGCATTTTTTATTTGATGTTTTCATAGATGAGAATGTTCATTTCCCATACATCAGTCACTGTTTGTTTTTCATGCAGTAGTACTATATATTTTTCAGGATTCCTCGAGTCAGTAGAACAACCCATTCATTACATGCAAGTAAACATGTTGTAGCTTGTAGCATTTTTCTGGAGATTTGTAAAGTGAAATGTGGCCAGAATACAGTATATGTCTGTGCTGTATACCTGCCCTGCCTAATCTCACAAAGGGAGTACTACCTATATAAATAACCTTTATGTAAGGCCTACACTACCCTCATGTTTTCCAGTCATTACTGTAAATCAGCTGAAATCAAACATCAGCTGTGATGTACTGATTCTGCACAACAACACCATTACCCTTGTAGTAAGGGCATGACTTCTGTGACTCTCTGGAGTGGGAGTGTGGAGTAGTGGTTAGGGCTCTGGACTCTGGACTCTTGACCGGAGGGTCGTGGGTTCAATCCCAGGTGGGGGACACTGCTGCTGTACCCTTGAGCAAGGTACTTTACCTAGATTGCTCCAGTAAAAACCCAACTGTATAAATGGGTAATTGTATATAAAAAATAATGTGATATCTTGTAACAATTGTAAGTCACCCTGGATAAGGGTGTCTGCTAAGAAATAAATAAATTTCCTCTCACTAAACTTTCTTTCATGAGTGAAATGGCAGTGACATCTTACATCAATCTGTTATGGTATAATTATTATGCTTTATTATTGGTAATCAAGGCAATAACGTCAAATTAGTTATTTACATTAGTGTTACCTGAATATTGCTCACTGGAACTAGAAACATAGCAGACAGTTACAAGTATAGCAAATCACAAATACAAAAAAACAAAACATAAAATTCCCAGAATAGGTTAGTTACCTACATTGAGAGCATTTTTACAATTTATTTTTATTACCACCTTGATGTGCCTCCAGCAAAGAACAGCATTGTTCATGTTTTGAACCTCTTTGTTACCTGGTCAGAGATGAGCTACAGGGATTGCTTCAATGACAGCCACATGGATGGATACATTATAATCTAAGTATAAGTATAGATGCTGAAGTAGCTTATTAAACTGCGGTCAACACACATTCTGAAGACGGATATGCTGCCAGGATCAATGCTAGGCTAATCTGAGAAGCGGATGGAGTAGAATAGCAAAACGCATCAGATCGATAGCTATTAATTTAGAAGCAACACATTTCCTCAAATGAGACACTTTATGTTGTGATAGAAGATCATTGCAATTCTCAATTAAGTGACTGATCACATAACTGGAGGTGAACAAGGGAACAGCCCTCAGTCACTAATGGAAGGACGGCTGTTAACCGAGCTTGAAGTCAATAACTATAAACTGTGAAGAGAGAAAAATGTCACACCCAGTCATTCCACATTGGGATACCACAGCATTTGTGGGAGAGACTGTTCATTAAAATCCCTTGCATTTTTAAGTAATTAAAGGATATGAGTGAGGAAACATGGGCAATACAATCCCCACCCCTTGTCTTGCTGTAAATCATTTTTTGTTGCCATCATATTATTCATCACATATCTTGTACAAATATATCTCTTTAAATCGTCTGGATCATTTAGAAGATTTTACATAATCAATAAAACCACCAGCCAGAATCTAGGATTATCCTGCCGCCTTCATACAACAGTCAATCCTTAAGTTTTGTTCTTTCACTTTTGACAGCTGATATGATATACTGAAAAAAATGGGCTTATAATGTTGCATGACCATTACAAAATATATCCCAGGATTCATTCTTTACCTTGAATCAGTTCAGGTTTTATTACAGTCTGGAAAAGTTTAACATTGGTTGTAAATGTCAAAGTAGACAAGAATATTTATGGATAAGGCTTAAACAGTAATAGGTAATAGCTGTGGAAGCAGTAGAATTGCATTTTTAATAGTTTTGTTAACCTTTGTTTCAGTACTTAGTGGGAAACCCCATGCATTAATATAGCAAGGGAATACTTCACTTACAGTACCAATGCTTTTAAATGAAGATTACAAATCCATTAGCAGGAGCATCATGTAAAGACAATGGCACTGCTAGTAGAATGTATTGTAAACATGGGAGTTGGTAGGTGGAAACATTAGTAGTGTTGTAAAGTTGGAGAAATATAAATAAAGCATTTATTGCTAATGGTTTCTGAAATAAGGGCGGAGGTTGAAAACAAATGTGGTCATGCAATGATAATTCAGTCAAGGGGGACTGGGAGAATTACATGAAGCATCTGAGTACCACATTAGAAAGCAAAAGCTCTTCACAAAGCTTTTATTTTCATTAAATAGTTCCATTGTTGATTTATTTGCCTTGAACAACTACACAGATATCAACATTTAATTCATAACATATATTTAAAGCAGTCAAGAGTTAAAGCTTTGGGAACAGGGCCAAATACCTCAAAGAACTGATGACTATTATTGATATGACCAGATATTACTGTAATATAAATGTACTGTACCTGCAAAAAAGTAATTTTTACTGAACTTTTTACTTTTTTACTTTTACTTGACAGAGAGCATCATAACATACAGCATGTATAATATGGCAGTCTGTGGCAAAGTGCCCGCCCCTGTGTGTATTTTGTGTTATGTGTTGTGTTTTAATGTTGGTGTATAGTCATTGGTACACGGGATATAAACGGGTCTGTGTAACACGAGTGTTTAAAATGTATATTTGTATTTAGGCACGAGGATTGCACAGCACTTCGATGCAAGTAAAAGTAATAATATGTGAGCACGGGGAATTGCACTTTAATTAATTCACGTGCAGTTGTACCGAGATTCCAATTGAATGATTGACTAGCAATCGAGTCTCGGTACAACTGCATAAAAGCAGCATGTTTTCACTCACTTTCGGGTGGGGTGTTGGTGAGTGGAGAGCGGAGGACGGAGAGAGATAAAATAACAATTGCTATTGCGTGCAAGAGGCACGATACTTGTTTGTTTATTTCACTCACCGTGTTTGTTTGTCTGTTCGTTTTTTGTTTACCTGTTTATTTTGGCCGCAAGTGCCGTGTCCTGTTTTTGTGTTCTGTTGATTTATTAAATGCTGAGCGAAACCATTCGCTCAGATCCACCAAACTCCACCTCTCTGTCGTTTATTTATTTCCTGGCTCTGGTCTGACCTCACCCACTCTGGCCGTCTTTGTGACACGTGGTAAACAAAACCGGACTACACAGACAAACATGGTGAGTGAAATAAACAAACAAGTATCGTGCCTCTTGCACGCAATAGCAATTGTTATTTTATCTCTCTCCCGTCCTCCCGTTCTCCACTCACCGAACACCCCACCCCAAGTGAGTGAAAACATGCTGCTTTTATGCAGTTGTACCGAGACTCGATTGCTAGTCAATCATTCAATTGGAATCTCGGTACAACTGCACGTGAATTAATTAAAGTGCAATTCCCCGTGCTCACATATTATTACTTTTACTTGCATGAAGTGCTGTGCAATCCTCGTGCCTAAATACAAATATACATTTTAAACACTCGTGTTACACAGACCCGTTTATATCCCGTGTACCAATGACTATACACCAACATTAAAACACAACACATAACACAAAATACACACAGGGGCGGGCACTTTGCCACACAGTCATATGAAGAAAAGTTGAGTCATTGACACATTTTTTCTTTAATGTAACAAGTATGAAGTCTGAATCTCAGAAGAAGTTATGGTTTCATCAAACATGCTGTTTAAACATCAAACTTTGACATCTAACAATGTATTAGCTGCAGACACTTGTTTGAAAGCATTTAACCCACAAAAATCTGTGTATACAGTATAGTCCTGCAACCAGGTCAATAGTCATAGCTTAGGCCTAGTTGTAAATAATACAACATAATTCAATCATGTACATCTACGACATGCACTGCAACCAGAGTGGTGTCATGTCCACAGGTTTAATGACGCCTGCTGTGAGTTTCCTTGTTGCTCATCTTCTTTTTGAAGCCTGGTATTTGGCAGTCAAGGATAGGGTGTACTTTTCAATTCATTACCTTCCAACTGCTGCAGTGTAATAGGATCATTCCAAAAAATCTTATGGAGATACTAACCATAGTATCTGCATATATGCTTGATTTAACTTCACCTTTTAGTCTGTTATATCACTATGTCATACATACGTTTCTGTCATGAGAGACTGAGAGTGCAGTAGTTTACTAAGTGTTTTTTTAAAACAGCAGTAAACTGCAATGTTACACTCAGGGGCCCTTATTTTTGCCTGAACACTAACCACACAAAAGAAAATGGTAAAAAACAACAACCAAAACAAGTACAAAAAAGGGACAGTAGGAATGTGTATAATTATAGTTTACAGCAAATAAACATTACTACAAAATCAAATCAGATTCCTTCCTTTAAACCCAGTTATAGCTGGAGTGACCACCTGTCTTAAATTCAAACTCGGAACAGATGTTTCAGCTGCGCTTTGTTGTCAACTAGGTGGGACTCTACAGCAAGGTCAGTGTTAAACTAATGTAGTTAGCAAAAATAACTCTTTTTAATCACAAATGCACATACAGCACTTCTTTTTTTCATAGTAGTTGAACATTTCTTTAAATGACTGCCATGTGGTCACTCAGATAGAATCCCTGCTTTATTAATTATAGTTCATAGTATTCCTGTTCTTTGAATTGATAGCAGCTTAGGAAACTGAAGCAAAGAAAATCCTAGGAAAGTAAACCCTCCCAATATACTAGGATTTCTATATTTTTAAAAAAAATCTTTGAGACACATACACCCTTGTTGAATGACTTCAAATCAGGCCACACAATGGCTTTGTATTGCTTCATTTTTCATTCAAACAAGTGATTAATTGCTTTGTGTTTTCTGAATGTTAACTGCACTAAAGCCTGAAAGTCTCATGTTCCCTATCTCATTAGCAATATCTACCAGAACAAAATTCCCTCCAGTAAATGACTGCTGGGCAAGTGTACACTTTTTTCACTACCGTGAGAATTGGAAGTCATAGGGTTAACTGCTATCTTTATGAAGAAATGGGAAAATTAATAGATGGCATTAACATATGATATTTAAAGTAATGTTTAATTAGAACAGTTCAGTGATAACGACCCTAATTCATTAAAAAGCAGAAATATATTCTTGACTTATTAAGGCAGCATCATTAAATTCTGGGAGTGATAAATTACTTTTTTTAAGAGAAATGTTGCAACATAATTAGTCATTCAGTTTTGAAATAATGCATCCACATTTATGTGATGTTCTTGTAAAACACAATTGAGAAATTCTAATTGGGGTCTTTGACTCAAGAACCACAAGGTGAACTATACACCCTCATTAAGTTTAAGCATTGGTTGTGTGTCTGTAAGTCATTATACATCATTATACTTAATTGATTTTACCATCTCTTAATTATTGCCATGTTCATTAAAGGGTTACTGCACTGTGGTACACTTTACTAATCCATTATTCTCAGCATGTAGATACAATAGGATGTTACACAATATCAATACAGGCAGCAAAATGACATAACCTTCTGAAAGAAAAGTCAAGATTTAGACAATGAACACACTGTTAACAGCAAATACATCCCTGCTACCAGTGCCATCTATACGTCAATTTAAATTAGCAGAAGCCATGCTGGTATACATATGAAAAGTACAACAATGCTTTTTTTTGTGATACCCTTTAATAGGTTCAATTGAATGTAATGCAGTAGATTATAACACAATTGTTTGTTCTTCCTGTTATAGAAGTTTTGTCAAAACATTTGATGTAAAATACAATGTCAACTAGCTTCTAAACATGAGGGAGCATTTACAGTATGTTACTTGTCACGTTAGTCACTGCCTTAAGCAATTTCGTAATGGGTTATGAAGTTTGGATCTTATCCTACTTTGAGAATTGAAAATTAGAAGACGATGTAAGTAACTCAATTGTGTTCAATGTATACAGCATGTTAAAGGGGTAGTGCCTCATACGAGTGCAAAAAGAGTTGGTTTAGATGGTTAATGCTACAGTATATGAACTTAAAGGTGACCTGAATTCTGTTCCATTTAAAACTGTTTTCTTTGTCTTTATATATTCTCACATAATTTATGTTTGAAAAAGAAACTGTACTATAATCAATATGCAACATGCCGCCCTTCATCCAAAACTGCAATACAGAATCAGTATTCTTGTATAGTATTACTTGCAATTGACTGACTGACATGTCATTGGACCCAAATGTAAATTCACCTTTCACTCAGTTGTGCAATCACACAAGGCAGATGGTGTGAAGTTAATGTTGGGTTCAGTGCAGAAGGAATAGTCTAATGAATTTTAGTTTTTTGTCACAACAATGCATATCAATGGAGAACGGTCTTGGATCACTGCATTGAAGAAAAAATGAAGAATAAGGAATGAACCACTACACTGACACAGCACCATTAATTTAAACCTAACTTGGTATGCAATCTAAACCTCATTGCTAGAGTAGAAATGAGAGGCTTCCAAGGCATATGTAAAATATAGTAGGCAAGACAAAGTTTCTTATAGAGGTAAGAGCCAGCGCCATCTAGCGAACAGCTCCTTTGGATTCCACAGTATAGTACAGACATACAGTATGTCAGTGACAGATATCTAGAACTGAAGAGCAGCTCCCTAACCAGGTGAATACACCTTATCACAGATATCACAAAGTTAGAAAAACAAATAAAAGTACAACAACAATCACTCAGAATCATCGCAAACTTAATAAAAAGAAAACAAAAGGGCCAGTATTCTTTACAACTTTTCCATCTTGTTTCAACAAGCCCAAAAATGGGATCAAAGTTAGGGAAGTTCTTTCCATTTCATGAAGGTTTCCCCTTCTTTCCTAAATACATCCATTCAGCATTTCTGTCGAGGGGTCATTGGTCATTGCCCATGCTCATTTAACCCAGTGCCCCAGTCAGCACAGGCTACACATTGTTCTAGCCTCTGTGGTGTGCTGTAAGTTAAGACCATAACACATTTCAGTTCTGTCGCAAAGCCTCCTAGAGGAGAAAACTGTGCTTAAAACTGCTGCACTGCTCTGTCAGTGCATACAAGTTTTGAATTAATCCTTTAAAAATTTAAGTAATGTATAACGTTAAATATATATTGACACCATCATTCTAGTAAACACTTATATTTAATATGCAGTACCATCCAACAAATAGCTGGTCTTATTAACAAATGCAGAATGACTTGAAGGTGTTTTACCCCACTTTAAATATGTTGTGACCAAATGTAACATGCACTAACATGCCCCATCCTCAGGCATTACTAAAAATGTATAAGATTTTTGGGGTTCTGCTGCACTTATGACATGGCTTGCTCTTTAAAAGAATATGTTGGAAGAGGTAACACATTACTATTATGTCCTAACATCTGCTGGTAGTGCAAAAGCATAAAATGAGTTGAAATGTAATAGAAAGGGAATCTAATAAAAACAAAACAAAAAAAACAGTTAAATGACAATGTTTTTTATGTTTGTTCTAGTAAATTAAACTAAATAAAAAACGTGCTGTCTGCAATATGTTTCTCCATAGCTGCCTTTTGATTACATAGTAAGATTGATTATATTTCAAAAGTGGCTGCATTCTCCTCATCCTTTACTTGTATCTCCATCTCGATAAGCAAGATGTACCAGTCCTGTCAATGCAGCAGTATGTAACAGCACATCTACACCAACATCTTTCAAACTCCAAGTTAACTTGTCGTTTACACTCCACCTACACCATTCTCACATATAGCTGCCTTAATTGTCAGTATAAACTTAACACATGCTCCAACTCTAGATGGAAATATTACCTTAAGAACTTGTTTAGCTTGGGTCTCTGGAATGCTGTTTTTTTTTTTACAGATTATTGCACACATAATTTGCCTTTCAGTTTTAGCAAATTCCATACTCTGCGGAAAAAATGTCATAATGTTCTTTTACTGTAATGCAGTTCCATGGGAAAACAAACATCTGCCATTGCTAAAGGGTTTATGTTTCTTAAACTATATGCTGGCAGATGTTGATGAACGGCTTATTTTTCCATCTGAGATTGCCACTACTACCTTCGACCATATATTGTCTTGTGGTCTGGATCAGTACGCCTTGTTCACCTGGTAGAGTTAACAGTGCCATGGGAGGATGCTGTAGATGAGGCGTATGAGAGGAAGAAACTGCGGTATGCTCAACTAGCTGTTGAAGCGGAACAGCGAGGATGGAGAGACCGGGTTTACCCAGTGGAGGGGGGTTGTCGAGGATTTGTGGCACACTCTACAACCCGATTCCTCAGAGACATCGGATTCAGTGGCCAAGAGTTGCGTCACACAGTGAAGAACTTATCTGAAGCAGCAGAGAGGAGCAGCAACTGGCTGTGGTTGAGACGGAGAGATTCTGGTTGGGGATCTCAAGCACAATAGAAAGAAAGAAACGCTGATGGACAGGTAAGTAAGCTGGGTTGAGTTGAGTGGGGGACGGAAGGGGGTGATGCTGGGATGCCAGAATCAACGTCGAGCCCTCTTCAAGGGATCATGGGCTAGTCGACAAAACAACGAGGATGGAAGTTGCCCACTTCAAGACCCCAGAGATGTACCCTACTTAGCTTAATCCAGACGGTTGTCATGCTGATGCACTGGGGAGACCGCACTGTGGTTGATCCCCGGAGCCAGCATCGCAGCCGTTGTGTGTGCTGATGCGCTAGGGAGGCAAAATAAGCTGATCCCTGGAGCCAGCATTACACTTCAGCCATCAACACCAGGCAGAAAGATATCTACATCATCAGATGGAAGGAAATGCAAATGGATGGAGACGCAGATGGATCACATTAGTTTACTGTAAAGCTACGTCTTAGTTGGTGCTTATCTTGGCGAGAGCCGAGTTCAAATCAGCATAAAGTTTTAACATCTACTCTCATGTAATGGAAATCATTATGCTCTACATAACAGGTTATTCAATGGTCCACTAAGGTTTTCCAGCCCCTGTGTAGAAAAAAAATCTATTAAAAAAGAATGCTTCCCAAGAGTCAGTAATTGTTACTATCTGGCAGGTAGGAATTTGGCAAGCAATGTAGTTCTTCATGTCAGAGCCATTAAAGGGTGATTGTCAGTTTTATGGTCAGTGAATATAATGCAAGATGTTTGTCTTACACCCAAGAAAAGCTCTTGAGGTAGATAAAATGGTTTTGTTTCACATTGTTTCATGAGCCCTTGACCCTTAGGTTTTCAGGACATTAAACAATGCTAGACTTTAACCCTTCTTATTCTTTAGAGTCTCAGGAAAACACATTCCTGTATTGGTTAAGCAGGTCAGCTACCTTGTTGAGGGAATTATTGAATGAAACCACACTGTGATAATATGGATTTCATCTGAAGAATGCATTGGGAGGACAGCCTGTCTATTCTATATCTAATGTCAGAGAGTATTAAGAGAGCTGCTTATGGACCTTTGTGATCCCACATTATTACTACCACATAATACACTGATGCCTCATGAGAAGCAGCAGAAGTGCAGTGGCATTTGTTGGGTAATTTAAATGATTTCATGTACTTTTGTGTTTGTAATATCAAACCTCAGAGCAAGACTGACCATTTAATACTGTATTCACAGATCTCTACTGACACATTCAGATATTATTATTAGTAGTCTTTTGGCAGATGCTTTTATCCAAAGCGACTTGCAGAGACTAGGAGGTGAACTATGCATCACGATTGCTGCATAGTCACTTACAACAGGACCTCGGTTTGACATCCCTTTCGAAGGATGTGCATGAAACCATTTCAATTACCCAACAAATGTCACTGAGGCATCAGTGTATTACATAGGACAGACTAACCCTTTCACACATAATGGTATCATCATATCTCTATGGAAGGTCAGTATTTCGGTTGTATATACTGTATAAACTTACTTCTCACTTGAAGTTCCCCTTTTTTCCATTAAGTAACATAATAACAGACTAGCCAGATACAAATCTAAATACATACCTACTCAAGATCAAATTCTGATTCAAAACCCATTTGGATTTGCTCATCTCTGCTTCAAATTACTCTAAATAACATAGGAGTAGTATCACCACCTTTACTTCTACATTTCCTCTTTTTTAAATGTAATCCACAATCTGTGTATAATGTCCAGCCTTGTTAATCTTGCACTGTATGTCATAAGCACCATCTTCCTCCATCCATTACTATAAAGGAGCGGTTCCAACCCCCCCTCATGGTTTTGTCAATTCAACATGGTTAGTTAAAATCATTAACTTCCATGTATAAAAAACAACCTTGGTATCCTAATATATTGTAATAAATCACAATGTAATAGAAACAAGCCATTTTACATTACATAAATCTATCATGTTTAATGGGCCTCAAATAGTCAAAGAAAATAAATGACTATTATCTTAACTTAAGCAATTGCAATAAAAAAATTACTTTGGGCTTCTACAATCATACTACACCTTTAAGTGTCTAAAAATGTATTAATGAAATATGATCTAAGATTGAAATTCTTTAAAAATAGGATCACAAGGTTATCTGCTACCAATTACATTTTCCAGTACTTGACCAAGTGCTTAAACAGTAACCTGAGAAAGATGGTTAATGAGGAAGTGATGCATGTGTATGATAACTCCATTGGGGCCTGTATAAGATGGTAAAGCCTTCATCTGTAACCTTTAACAACCGTTATGGGACAATGATATTATTTTAGCTCACATAATAAACACATTTACTGAATTATGTTGACAACTTGGCTATTTCATAGCCAGGTGAGCCATATTATCTGTGTTTGTTATCTATGTTAAAGTACACTTACCTAATATGCATTACCTTCACTTTGTAGATATATATGCATCTAAATGGAAGATGCACACATTATGTTAGACGTGTATTTCAGGGTTTTTTCATAGCTATTTGATTAAAATAATGATGCACTCATCATCATGAAGGAACAGGGCACTGCTCTGAGACAAACTTCAAAATAAAGAAAAGGATAAGAAGGTGACACTGAAAATCAAGGAGAAGCCATTTTCTTAGACCCACAGAGAAGCGACTTACCCCAGGCACTTTTATTATAGACATATTGCAGAAACAACAACCGCACACCTCTGCTGTAATATCTCTCAGACCTGCTCACCTGGCCTCTGTACTTACTGTATGATTTCCTAACTTCCGTCCCCTTTGACCAACATCATGGTCCAGCCATCAGTGGCGCTGGGTTCAAATCCACCCAACGTTTGCGCCACATTATATACCCAAAGTACCCTATAGCATAAAGCAAACCACAGGTTCCCTGCTTCAATTATGGTTCCAACCAACCAACACGGCTTGCCATTGGAACCAGCGTGACGAATCCACAATCAGTTACTCACTGCATTAACTGTTTGGCAGTCACTTTATGATTATTGCAGTGAAATGTGGACAGTGAACTATAATTATAAAAAATGGTAAAAAAAACCAAAAAACTGTTTGCTGGGAAAAAAGTGCTGACCGACAACTCATCAACTCATTCTTCATGTTTGCACCCTCATATTAACACCTTGAATATAAAGGAATTTAGTTAACTATATATTATTATTTTGCATCAATGCATGCTTGGACAAATTCACAGGAAAACTAGTGGCCAGCTGGCTTTAAACCATTCAGGCAGCTTCACAGTTCAAACAGCACTAAATAAGGGCATTTCTGCAATTACTTGAACTAAATGGGAAATATATGCATTTGCCGCATCATTAAAAGGTAAACATATCCCATATGAGCTGTGTCTCTAAAACATATGCAATGTCATGAAACACTGAATTAACAAACACAGCTATGTCATGGATGTAGACGCGACTTACACCATTAATGTGCCATGATGTATAATATTACTAAAATTGACCACTGTACACTATGTGCTTAGTAAAGAAGTTAGGCCTATATGCTGTACATTCTATATTTTCTTATACTTTTATAATTATGTACCTTCTATGTGCCATATACTGTACACCAAATGATCTGCCTTTGACTAGTGTATCTATGCAAAAAAAAAAAAAAAAAAAAAGAATACTGTTGTTTTTGTGGAGGCACAGTATTTCTGTTATCCAGCATCTTTATCATAAGTTACACCCACTTCCTCCCACACCTCCAAAGACAGAGTGGTCAAACTCATGAATCGTTTCACGGTAGGATATGAATGAGGAAACTATCTGTATCTCAGCTGAACACAATTCTGCACAGAGGTACTTTCTTCATTCTGAGGGTTTTACAATTCCAAACCACCCTGACCACAAAATAAAATTGCCTAGGAAATCATGTGCATTCTCCAAAGCCATGGTAGCACAGAAGACAGCATTCAGGCCTACCCAGGAAATCAGTTGTCAGAAGAGGCTGTTTATGTGGGTTGTACACACACCACCTGATTAGGACAACACAAGCAATATCTTGATATACTAAATGCTCCCCATAGCAGAAATGCAGCTTATACTAACTAAAAGAATTGTACTCAACTGGCAGGTAGTCTACATTCAGTTGGAAAAAATGGATATTAAAACCTTACTAAAGTAAGAAAGGGTTAAGCTTCAATTGGGTGTATTTTCAAATCTAGCTCACACTCATGTGAAAGAAAATCATTCTGATCTAACAGCTTTAAAAGGTCACATATGGAAGGAACTAAGATAGTTATTTTCCCAAGGGAGCAAAGGTGAGCTTCACATTACCATCCAGAAACGGCAACCTTTCAATAGTTTGGGTCCAGTGGCAGGGTGACATTTTTAAAGAAATTAAATGATATTGAAAGTGTCTTCACAGCAAGGCATTTAAAATGTACCTTGTGTTATTCCATTCCTTGTTTCTCTCTATACCTGACCCACAGTCTACAGCAATTACTTATTTTTGTTTATTTGCTGTGTTTCCAATCCATGGCAGGTACTTCATAAAATGTTTCCTTGAGAACAAAACACCCACAGAAGCAAACTGTGATGTAAGTGGAATGGCTTGTAGGTTGACTTAAAATGGATATTTGAAAAAGTGGTTAATAAAATAAACACAGACACATTTTTTTTGCAGTTTATCTTTACATTCTGCTTTTACAAATGACTATTTTGTTCCCTTCTGCATGAAACTAGAACTTCTTTCAGGTGTTTTCTTGTTTGTCCTCTGCACCTTTTGCTACAATAATTTGACTGAGTTATCTATAGAAATGAAGAGAAAAATTGCTGCAACTTATTATCAAACATGACATACAAACTTAAACTAGAATTTGGACAGCTCTATAGCATTAGCAGCACAGTTTCTATGCAGCAGCTCCTGTGCTCGTTGTCTTTTGCAAATTAAAGATGATACACACTTGAGCCAGTTAATGCACTGTACTTAAAAACTCAACCCTAATGAACACAATGCTTGCATCTCAACCAACCTATACAAAAATTTAAAAAAAGCTTTGGAAACTATTATAATGCTGCCAATACATACACCGCTGCACAAACACACTGCAAAATCATCAGTCAGCTCTGATAAAAAGCATAAAAAAACATGCCTAGCCCCTCTTTAATTACGTTAACATGATGCCCAGTAGAACGTTACACTGAAGTTTGTTGTAAACCCATGTCTGATAGTCCATGCCATGAAACTATATGCTGTATGCAGAAGCAGGGGGTAGTAAGTTTAATATGAGGAAGAACAAAGCTTTAACATGCATTGCCTCTTTCCTGCCAGTGAGTCAGAGTAGGTGACCTTGAAAACAACCTTCACACAGGCTCCCCCTATCCTCTGACGGATGTCGCCCCCATGGATCCATTTCTCCTTTTCTTTTTCCAATCAAGCTGACAGCAATTCTTAGTTCATTTTCCAAAATACCTGTTATTAACCTCTCCACAGCTTGTGTTGTCATGATTAGACATACTGTGTCAGCAATTTCTAAATGCCTGTGGGACAAGACGGCTTGGTGGGTGACATCAGACCAGGAAATACACAGGCTCAGTACTGCGGGGTGAGTCGCCAAAGCGCTCGCATTTATCAAATAACAAGAACTACCAAACAAAACAAAGGACCAAAACCAACATTGAAACAAAACAATACATACACTTTATTACCATGGTTTTAGGCCATGATTCCGCTTTCAATACACAACACGGCTTCACAAAACTCTTTGAACACCAACGATAATTTCCCTCTCTTTTTATAATTACAGCACACCAACACGTACCTTCACCGTTATTAACACTGACATAAATTCTCAAAACGAATCCTCCATTACCATCCGTGAACACCTGTTTTATACACCCGTGACTGGAGCCTAGTTAATCATTTAATGACTTTATTCTAATATTCCCCGCACCAACACACACACAGGAAGGGCTTTTTCCCTGCCACACTGCCAAACTAATAATACTACAAAATACATTTAAATAATAATAATAGTACAAAAATACAAATAAACATAGGGGCGGGGCGTACCCCATCACAGCCTACCACATTAGAAAAAACAAGACTTTCCAGATTGTGATACTTTTAACACTAGAATCGATGCAGTTATACTCATACTTAGAACCGCCGTGGTGATACTCATACCTAGAACCGCCACGGTTATACTCATACCTAGAACCACCACAGTGATACTCATACCTAGAACCGCCACGGTTATACTCATACCTAGAACCACCATGGTGATACTCATACCTAGAACCGCTGCGGTCATACTCATACCTAGAACCGCCGCGATCATACTCATACCTAGAACCGCTGCGGTCATACTCGTACCTAGAACCATCACGGTTATACTCATACCTAGAACCGCCACGGTGATACTCATACCTAGAACCACCACGGTGATACTCATACCTAGAACCGCCACGGTGATACTCATACCTAGAACCACCACGGTGATACTCATACCTAGAACCGCCGCGGTCATACTCATACCTAGAACCGCCATGGTCATACTCATACCTAGAACCGCCACGGTGATACTCATACCTACAACCACCACGGTTATACTCATACCTAGAACCGCCGCGGTCATACTCATGCCTAGAACCGCCATGGTTATACTCATACCTAGAACCGCCACGGTGATACTCATACCTAGAACCACCACGGTGATACTCATACCTAGAACCGCCGCCAGAGGTCATTATAGTTACATTTTAAACAACATCAGTATTAAAGTGAAAGACAAACTATGGGATACAACTCAAAAGTTTTATTCAAGCATGTCATATAAAACACCTACACACCGTATTTAAATGAACAAATGCATTTATTTTCTAACTTACCACATATAAAAGCACTACTTCAAAAAATGAAAAACTATAATAAAATAAACATTTCAAAAGAAACTAGTGTGCAAACAGGTGTACACAGGTATATGAGCATACAGAACTGTAAAAAACTATAGTAACATAAGAAAATAACTCAAATTCCATTATGTAACATGAATGTGCTTTCAGGGAAACTGACTTCAAAGTAGCACAATCCACACAGATATAACGTTTCTCAACTTTTCCTATGCATTTACCACATACTGCTCTTTCACATTGGGCACGGACATCAGAAGTTTTATTTTTATTGTATTTAGGTAACCTGACATTGTTTTCTCTTGCGTGTGTCACTGGGTGCAGCACTGAATCCAGGTTGAGCTGCTGCAGCCTGCTGCTTTGCAGTTTTCTGATGGAAATGCTTCTGCTGAAGCGCTGTGGCTAGCTTCAAGATGAAATCTCTCTTACTGATATTTTCCCCGGTGCATTTCTTGTATAAAACGAAAGAATTGATGTTTGCCAGGTCCAGGCAGTTTGGTGGTTCTAGGTGGGCAGGATTATAACTTCCTTATTTTCGTGATCCTCGTGATGCCTTTCAAACGCCTTCAGGGTATTTAATACATGTATTCAGGAAAAGTCATAAACGGACAACCTCATAACTATCAGACACTCAGAGTGATTTAAATATGAAAACCTCAAACCATCAAAATGACTGTCGTGGCGGTTCTAATGTTAATAGAGAATTTAGAGAGAAAAGTTTCAACAGTTATTTGCCTGATGGAGGTTGTGATAAGTATAAAGGTGTGGTTTTAATCTTGACATTTTCCATTGACTGATTAATCATCCGATCTATTCATCGATTAATCGGTTAATCACACCTGTTTGCTAGTGATATAAAATTGTATTGAAAAGACAATTACAGTACAAAGTATTAACATAACGTTATTGTAGCCTGCTGATCAATGAAAGAAAACCACTCCTATTAGTCTTTTTTCTATTGGGTATACCTTCCAGTAAGTACGCTCAACCATTTTTCAAGATTTATTTTTCGCTCACCCTTTTTGATACTGCACTGACATAGAGAAAATTAATCAATCAGTCATGTTGGTGTGATTAATCGATTAATCAATTTAAACCACTAGTAAAAAGTGCTTCAAAACCTGAAGCACCAGAACAAGAAATAGACGGCATGTTGCTTTCTTTCTTCTTCTACATCTAGCCATTTAGGAGCATGCTGTGTAGTCAGGAAATGAAACACTTCAATTCAATTCAAAGCTGTGTGCAAGAAGAACAGACCAGTTTAAACTGAACATTTCTTAAGACATGGCATGCTTCTAATACTGTATAAAATAAAGATTACAGTTTCTATTTCACACTCGATCCTTCATACAGCTCCTTAAAATGAAAAACATAAAATTGCTTATCCTGTCTCCCAGTACAGTATAACACATGAGCATGGATCCCGGATAAGTGAAGAACCAATTTTAGCTCCACCTCCCTGCTATGTAGAGCAGTACAATGTGGGCAGAGAGTAGACAACTGGGGCCAGCAAGGCAAAATGAGTGTAAAGGCTTAAGACAGTTTGTCAAGGATTTTGATTTATTTCCACTAGCATAAGTATATGTACTGTAGGTAGGTTAATATAGGTAGGTTAATATAATCTACTGAGCATCTACTCAGTTACACTATAGCAATGCAGATAGTCACACTTGTGTATATGAGAACCGTATCGACTCAACCAGTTAAGGCTGTCAAAACGCCAGTATGTTTTCATTTAAATCTGTTTATATTTTTACTACATTTTTTTCTACTCAGATTTAAAACATATTTTCTTATATGGCTGTATCGGGTAGGGGTGGGGGAGTTTTTTTTAAATGTATTATTTATGAATGTTTATGTGAATGAATTAATGTTAGTAGTTTAATATTGATGTCATTAGTGCTAATATTGAAAATTAATACAAAAAACTATGTTAACAACAACAAAAAAAGAACGATGGCGGGCTGTGTAAACAGGATCAGAAAACTCAGATTCACAATATGTAGCACATAATACAGGGCCTTGCGAAAGTATTCGGCCCCCTTGAACTTTGCGACCTTTTGCCACATTTCAGGCTTCAAACATAAAGATATGAAACTGTAATTTTTTGTGAAGAATCAACAACAAGTGGGACACAATCATGAAGTGGAACGAAATTTATTGAATATTTCAAACTTTTTTAACAAATAAAAAACTGAAAAATTGGGCGTGCAAAATTATTCAGCCCCTTTACTTTCAGTGCAGCAAACTCTCTCCAGAAGTTCAGTGAGGATCTCTGAATGATCCAATGTTGACCTAAATGACTAATGATGATAAATAGAATCCACCTGTGTGTAATCAAGTCTCCGTATAAATGCACCTGCACTGTGATAGTCTCAGAGGTCCGTTTAAAGCGCAGAGAGCATCATGAAGAACAAGGAACACACCAGGCAGGTCCGAGATACTGTTGTGGAGACGTTTAAAGCCGGATTTGGATACAAAAGATTTCCCAAGCTTTAAACATCCCAAGGAGCACTGTGCAAGCGATAATATTGAAATGGAAGGAGTATCAGACCACTGCAAATCTACCAAGACCTGGCCGTCCCTCTAAACTTTCAGCTCATACAAGGAGAAGACTGATCAGAGATGCAGCCAAGAGGCCCATGATCACTCTGGATGAACTGCAGAGATCTACAGCTGAGGTGGGAGACTCTGTCCATAGGACAACAATCAGTCGTATACTGCACAAATCTGGCCTTTATGGAAGAGTGGCAAGAAGAAAGCCATTTCTTAAAGATATCCATAAAAGTGTCGTTTACAGTTTGCCACAAGCCACCTGGGAGACACACCAAACATGTGGAAGAAGGTGCTCTGGTCAGATGAAACCAAAATCGAACTTTTGGCAACAATGCAAAACTTTATGTTTGGCGTAAAAGCAACACAGCTCATCACCCTGAACACACCATCCCCACTGTCAAACATGGTGGTGGCAGCATCATGGTTTGGGCCTGCTTTTCTTCAGCAGGGACAGGGAAGATGGTTAAAATTGATGGGAAGATGGATGGAGCCAAATACAGGACCATTCTGGAAGAAAACCTGATGGAGTCTGCAAAAGACCTGAGACTGGGGCGGAGATTTGTCTTCCAACAAGACAATGATCCAAAACATAAAGCAAAATCTACAATGGAATGGTTCACAAATAAACATATCCAGGTGTTAGAATGGCCAAGTCAAAGTCCAGACCTGAATCCAATCGAGAATCTGTGGAAAGAACTGAAAACTGCTGTTCACAAATGCTCTCCATCCAACCTCACTGAGCTCGAGCTGTTTTGCAAGGAGGAATGGGCAAAAATTTCAGTCTCTCGATGTGCAAAACTGATAGAGACATACCCCAAGCGACTTACAGCTGTAATCGCAGCAAAAGGTGGCGCTACAAAGTATTAACTTAAGGGGCTGAATAATTTTGCCGCCCAATTTTTCAGTTTTTATTTGTTAAAAAGTTTGAAATATCAATAAATTTCGTTCCACTTCATGATTGTGTCCCACTTGTTGTTGATTCTTCACAAAAAATTACAGTTTCATATCTTTATGTTTGAAGCCTGAAATGTGGCAAAAGGTCGCAAAGTTCAAGGGGGCCGAATACTTTCGCAAGGCACTGTACCTTTAAAACAGACAAGTTAACTAAACAAAACAATGGCTTGGTTTACATGCAGTTCAGAAACTTCAGATTCTCTCTCCATTGTCACGGGAAAATGATGAAGCATGCACATACCACGCACAGTCCTAACGATGAAGAGAGTATGTTGCTTTTTTCATGTGATGACATTTATATAACATTTCAAATTACTGCCATTTGCAGGTGACTCCTAAAAAAAAACCCAAAAAACTGAGGTCTTTGCAAAAAATAATGCAAGCCTTTTGGATTACCTGGACAGATTTTTATCATTTACAGTTTTGTGATTTTCAGGTTTGTTGTTCGGATGGCTGATTGCTTTAAAGTAGATTTTTCAGTCCTTCAGCATTAATCTAAGTTGCAATGTATGTTACTAGTAAAGCAGCACATATCATGTGTACCAAGAACATTTGTACCCCAAATTCTTGCAAGTAATCTATATTGCTGTGGGCGACCGGCCTCACTAGGCAAGCGACCAAGTATAGCTGAAATGAAGGGAAATCTCCTAAACCTAATTCATCTGGCAAGATTTGTTTTACAAGGCAAACAATATGTTTTGACAATTAATAAAAGAAAAAAAAAACTGTTAGTTCCACAAATGTCTTCAAAGAGACAAATACAGGGCTTAATGTCAGCTTGCTGAAAGACTTACAAAATTAAGCTACTGAAAATACCCAGGATGGCTTAAGCATCTACTGAGGAATTTGTTTTACTCGTACAACAACAAATATAACAACATTCAACCTTGCACTGGCCCTGCAGAATCTGGATTCAGGTATTAATATTATCATTACTATTATTATTATAAAAAACATTGTGGAGCAGGAAATGTGGGCAAACAGAGTAGTATACTGTAGATTTACTAGCAGCATTTAAAAAATGTCCTCTGCTAAACATTTTGAGTGCATATTTTTTAATATCATTATGTTCTGGATTTTAGCTCATTTCATAGACTACCATAAGGATCAGTATTTGATAACTGCATTCTTTACAGTATCCTTTTTATTACCTGATACAGTATAGTGTTAAAAATATGATTTTTTTTTTTTTTGTGTTCAGTGAGTAAAAAAGGTGTGCCTTTCATATTCTGCACAGGCTACCACACACAGCTCCTGTTTACTTGTAGAATAGAATGCTGAGAGTTGTAGGGGAGGTGGAATAGATGTAGAAAAGATGTACTGCTTCTAACAGTTTTGTTTTAGCCCTACAGATTCTTTTTTTAGGTCAATTTCCTACCTTAGATTGATCGTCTGTGTGTGTTTATAATACATACCGTTGCAGTCCTGTATTTGACTACTGCATTCTTTACAGTAGCCTGCTTATTACCTCCTACAGTACATTATTGAAAAAATATGATTTTATTCTATGAGTTTAAAAAAAGACATCTTTCATATATTAGACTACCACTATTGAGCAGCCTGTTGATTTGGAGAATCGATGCCTGAGAGTGACAGGCAATTTTTAGTAAATGTGGTCCTTCTTTACAAGACTAAAACTTTGATAAAGGTGCTATTTGTGCTGGCATTCTCTTTTTTATTTTTATTCTCTTTGTAAACAGCAGTGAAATATAGATTGCAACAGCTTTCAGAAAACAAACTTGAAAGTCAGCGCAGAAAAAAAGCAGTTCGATCAAATACAGCCCCCTCGCTTCAAACAACCTGCTGCTTACCTTTTACATGCAGTTAGAATTTCTCTTTTGGCTCGGTACTAATGAAATAAATTCCTGGATACATGACAATGAACGTGCTGCATATATGGCCTTTATTAAAGAATGCCAGATGCCCTTGAGGGTAACTGAGTTTTGGGACTGTTTCTAATCGATTTCCACATCTGTATAACTTGGCAGAGCGTTGCCTTACACTTCCAACCAAATCAGTCGATGCAGAACGTGCAGTCTCAACGTATGGGCAACACAGAGACAGAGAATGTGGCAGTAGCTGCTGGGGGATGTTGCATGCTTGCCTTTAACAAATGACAGCACTCCACTTTAGTAAGGAAGCAAGTACCATTATTTTTAGGCTTTTATAGTGCTCTGAAATATTATCTACTTGGGTTTATTTAATGTTTAAACAGGTCGGCGAAATGTCAGTTAAATCCTAATTTTATTCCATAGCCTACCCAGAAAAAATATGTAAATTCTCTGAGATTTAAGTAGTTATCATGACAGCTGGTCCACTAAAATGAGTCACCTGAATAAAGAGAGTGTTGGTTTACAAGTACGAGTATTGGGTTCTCTACACACCCCTACTATCTATACCATATTGTTCAGAACATTTTCTATTGAATAAAGGCAAACCCTTTTCTCCTGGATATGCATTCTGCGATAGAGATCTTGAAAGGATTTATAGCTTTCAGTAATTGTTCCAGGCTCTAATCCATTTCAGATTTAGCAGATTACACTGCAAAACACATTCTATGCCTTGGAGAAATGAATAGTTGCTATCTGAGCATGCTAAAAAGAGCCACTGGCCATGGCAACATATCAGTCTCGTTATTAGCGTATCCCTTGGACTGCATGACCACTTTAGTGAAGCCATGAGAACATGTTAAGAGCAATAACTGTAAATGGGAAGCACGTTACTCAGGCTTCACACTGTCATGTGTAAAACTCAGGAAAGACTTAGCTCTAGTATGTGCCTTAATATTCTTTATGAAGTGTTTCAATGTGCACCCAAACACCACCTATAGCAATTCTGCCTGAGTTTGAAAGAATTAAGAGAATGGACTTCATGTGCAAAGAAACTCAAGCATTCCAAAGGTACTTTTCCAAGCATAGCAATACATTTTGCTAAAGTTAACACTTTTCACAGCTGCAGCAGGAATATATATATATATGTGTGTGTGTGTGTGTGTGTGTACCTTATATGTGATTCAGTGAGAAATGACATGCAGTTTGTGGAAGAACAAACTGATGATGTCATCTTATACAGTATAAAAGGGCCAACATTTCAGACAATCTCAATATAGGTCTGTGGCAAAGTGCCCCCCCCCGTGTGTATTTTGTGTTACGTGTTGTGTGTAAATGTTGGTGTATAGGCATTGGTACACGGGATATAAGCGGGTCTGTGTTTCACATGTGTTTAAATTGTAGATTTGTATTTAGGCACGAGGAGGGCACAAATCACATCACGTGCAAGTAAAAAGTAATAATATGTGAGCACGGGGAATTGCACTTTAATTAATTCACGTGCAGTTGTACCGAGATTCCAATTGAATGATTGACTAGCAATCGAGTCTCGGTACAACTGCATAAAAGCTGTATGTTTTCACTCACTCGGGGTTGTGTGTTCGGTGAGTGGAGAACGGGATAGGAGACGGAGGTAAAAGTAAAAAGGTAAAAAGTAGTTAAATCTGCTCACCGTGTGTAGTGTTAGTCCATTTTGTTTGTCTCTTTTGTTTTGGCGAATGTGCCGTGTCCTGTGTGTTTTGTGTTCTTTTATTTTTCTGTTTGATTATTAAGCGCTGGCGCGATCACGCTCAGCTTCATCAAAACCCAAGTCTCTGTCTGTACTGTGTTTCCTGGCTTCTGCCAGTGAGCGTCACCGCTCAGTCGTCTTTGTCACACGTGGTGTCAGAAGTGGGATAACAGCGCCTCAGGACTCAGGCCAGAGCGGGTACCGCAGTTTTTCCAGTTTTGCCAGTAGGGTTTTTTGTTTTTGTTTTGTTGCTGCAGTAAAAGCGAGGATGGGGAGAAAGAGCTGCAGGAAGCAGCAGCAGCAGCAACAACAACAACAGCTGCAGCACTCGTCCTGCATGCGGGCTGGGAGGAGGACAGCCACAGCGGGGCAGGGTGCCCGTATCGTGGGCTCAGGGAAAGCAGCAGCTGTCACCCCAAGCATCAGTAGCCACCCCTCTACCCCCACTGCCACGGGTTCCCCACCGTCCGGGAAATATGGGACTGGCTGGTGCACCCGAGGGAACTTCGCCAGTGACCTCCCTGGGTTATTAACACACTGCGGATGCGAGATGGGGAGCGATGGGAGGACTGGGAGCAACAGCACAACCCGGCATCAGTTCGTGACCTTGCAGCGGTGGTGCTGGGGTACCTAGCTGCAGACATGGGAGGGTGCCTTCCAGTGAGCAAGAGGGAGAGGAGCAGTGGCTGCCCTCTCCAGTACCTGAGTGGGAGGAGCCCGAGCGTCCCTGCGCCTGAGTGGGAGGAGCCCGAGCGTCCCTACGCCTGAGTGGGAGGAGCCTGAGCGTCCCTACGCCTGAGTGGGAGGAGCCCGAACGTCCCTACGCCTGAGTGGGAGGAGCCCGAGCGTCCTACGCCTGAGTGGGAGGAGCCCGAGCGTCCTATGCCTGAGTGGGAGGAGCCCGAGCGTCCCTACGCCTGAGTGGGAGGAGCCCGAGCGTCCCTACAGCCTGAGTGGGAGGAGCCCGAGCGTCCACAGCCTGAGTGGGAGGAGTCGGTGCGTCCACAGCCCAAGAGGGAGGAGTCGGTGCGTCCACAGCCCAAGAGGGAGGAGTGGGTGCGTCCACAGCCCAAGAGGGAGGAGTCGGTGCGTCCACAGCCCAAAGGGAGGAGTCGGTGCGTCCACAGCCCAAAAGGGGAAGGTAGGCGTCCACAGCCCCAGTCTCCACTAGCAGAGGGTGAATTCCTGCTGGTTCCACCTCCATTGCCATGGGAGGACTGCTTGCAGCTCCCACCTCCACCAGCAGAGGGTGAATTCCTGCTGGTTCCACCTCCATTGCCATGGGAGGACTGCTTGCAGCTCCCACCTCCACCAGCAGAGGGTGAATTCCTGCTGGTCCCGCCTTCGCCACCTCCACCGCCAGGAGCAGAGCAGCAGGAGCTGCCTCTGCCTCCTCCACCAGCAGAGGGTGAATGCCTGCTGGGTCCCTGTCCACCAGCAGAGGGTGAATGCCTGCTGGGTCCCTGTCCACCAGCAGAGGGTGAATGCCTGCTGGGTCCCTGTCCACCAGCAGAGGGTGAATGCCTGCTGGTCTCCCCTTCCGAGGTGGAGCCGCACCAGTCCCCTGCAAGAGAGGGAGGGCCGCACCAGTCCCCTGAAACAAGGGTAGACTACGCCCGCTCCCACCTCCGCCGCCAGGAGACTACGCCGCTCCCACCTCCACTGGCAGGAGCAGAGCAGCAGGAGCTGCCTCTGCCTCCGCCACCTTCACTGGCAGGAGCAGAGCAGCAGGAGCTGCCTCTGCCTCCGCCAACCCCACCAGCAGAGGAGGAATGCCTGCTGGTATCACTTCCCCACCAGCAGAGGATGAATGCCTGCTGGTAACACTTCCCCAACCAGCAGAGGAGGAATGCCTGCTGGTATCACTTCCCCACCAGCAGAGGATGAATGCCTGCTGGTAACACTTCCCAACCAGCAGAGGATGAATGCCTGCTGGTATCACTTCCCCACCGTCACGAGGAGAGGAGCAGGAGCTGCCTCTCCCTTCACCAGAAGGACCCGGACTAGATGCTGCTTGCATAGGCTGCTGAGGGAAGCACGGGAAGAACCGCCCGGCCGCAGAGGCCGAGAAGAGGGCCAACACCTGCACCCCAGCTAGTCCTGACTCCCTGCCCCGCTTCGCCCAAGGATGCCTGCCCGCTTTGCCCAAGGATGCCTGCCCGCTTAGCCCAAGGATGCCTGCCCGCTTAGCCCAAGGATGCCTGCCCGCTTAGCCCAAGGATGCCTGCCTCGCTTAGCCCAAGGATGCCTGCCTCGCTTAGCCCAAGGATGCCTGCCTCGCCAGCCCAGGATGCCTGCCTCGCTTAGCCCAGGGATGCCTGCCTCGCTTAGCCCAAGGATGCCTGCCTCGCTTCGCCCAAGGATGCCTGCCTCGCTTCGCCCAAGGATGCCTGCCTCGCTTCGCCTGGGGTTGCCAGCCGCTCCGCATCGCCTGGGGTTGCCAGCCGCTCCGCATCGCCTGGGGTTGCCAGCCGCTCCGCATCGCCTGGGGTTGCCAGCCGCTCCGCATCGCCTGGGGTTGCCAGCCGCTCCGCATCGCCTGGGGCTGCCTGTCGCTCCGCATCGCCTGGGGCTGCCTGTCGCTCCGCATCGCCTGGGGCTGCCTTTTGCTCCACACAGGGTACAGGGTACGAGGGAGAAGTGGAGCTCCCGCTGCCGCCTCTATGGCCAGGGGCTCCCCTCCCGAGTTCGCCTCCCGAGGGTCCGCTGCTGCTGCCGTCGCCTCCCGAGGGTCGCTGCTGCTGCCGTCGCCTCCCGAGGGTCGCTGCCGTCGCCTGGGGTCGCCAGGGATCCTGCTTCGCCTGGGGTAGTCGAGGGTCCTGCTTCGCCTGGGGTCGCTACACTATGGCCAGAACCCCATGAAGGGAGCTGTCGGCCATGAAGAAAGGGGGAGGTCAGGAGACCAGCTCCCCAGCCGCATTTCCGTGGCAGGAAACACGGTGGCCAGAGCCCCACGGAGGAGCTAGCGGCCACGAAGGAGGGAGGTCAGGAGACCAGCTCCCTCGCAGCAGTTTCGCTGCGGAGGTGGGTGGCCGGCCCCACGGAGGGAACTGCCGGCCATGAAGAAGGGGAGGTCAGGAGACCAGCTTCCCCGCAGCAGTTTCGCTGCGGAGATTGTGTGGTCGGAGCCCCACGGAGAGGAACTGCCGGCCATGAAGAAGGGGGAGGTCAGGAGACCAGCTTCCCCGCAGCAGTTTCGCTGCGGAGATTGTGTGGTCGGAGCCCCACGGAGGGAACTGCCGGCCATGAAGAAGGGGGAGGTCAGGAGACCAGCTCCCCAGCTGCACTTGCGGCAGGAGATAGTGTGGCTGAAGCCCGGAAGAGGGAGCTGCCAGCCACGAAGAATTGGGGGTGCCAGACATTTCACCATGGCCACCCCAGAAACAACTTGCTTCCCCTCTTCCGGGACTTTGGGACTGAGGGGAGGTGGCCATTGAGGCCATGTGTGCTTTGCACAAGGGGGTATATGTGGCAAAGTGCCCCCGTGTGTATTTTGTGTTACGTGTTGTGTGTAAATGTTGGTGTATAGGCATTGGTACACGGGATATAAGCGGGTCTGTGTTTCACATGTGTTTAAATTGTAGATTTGTATTTAGGCACGAGGAGGGCACAAATCACATCACGTGCAAGTAAAAGTAATAATATGTGAGCACGGGAATTGCACTTTAATTAATTCACGTGCAGTTGTACCGAGATTCCAATTGAATGATTGACTAGCAATCGAGTCTCGGTACAACTGCATAAAAGCTGTATGTTTTCACTCACTTTCGGGGTTGTGTGTTCGTGAGTGGAGAGCGGGATAGAGAGACGGAGGTAAAAAGTAAAAAGGTAAAAGTAGTTAAATCTGCTCACCGTGTGTAGTGTTAGTCCATTTTGTTTGTCTCTTTTGTTTTGGCGAATGTGCGTGTCCTGTGTGTTTGTTGTGTTCTTTTATTTTCTGTTTGATTATTAAGGCTGGAGCGATCCAGCTCAGCTTCATCAAAACCCCAAGTCTCTGTCTGTTCTGTGTTCCTGCTTCTGCCAGTGAACGTCACCGCTCAGTCGTCTTTGTCACAAGGTCCACATTTCAATAACATGTTAATAACACACCCTTGGATTAGTAAGGGCGTGCTTAAATTGGTTTCCTGGGATTAGTAAGGGTGTGCTTCAAATTCTTTGAAAAGCCATTACTGTTCGTCAAAAAGGTTTCTGATATATACATACATAGGTTGCCAACATGTTATCCAAACATGGGGTTCCTTACAGAAATAACTCAATCATGCTGAACTTTATGTAACTCCTACCTTATGATTACACTGGCACATAAACCTTTAAAGCGACAAGAAACAAACCCAAAAGAAATACATTCCTTACACAGCAGAAACACAAACCAAAAACACCCAGAATAATTTTTAGATATCAGAAAATGCTATCAATTACATGTTTCTTACTTTGTAAACAGCAAAGAAATATATATATATATATATATATATATATATATATATATATATATATATATATATATATATATATATATATATCATGTATTATGCATTTTTCACTGTATTTAATGTATTATGCATTTTTTCCCCCCTGTATAGCATGTATCATGCATTTCTCTGTATTTAAAGTATTATGGATTTTCTTGTTGTTACTGCATCTTGTAAAGTGCTTTGTGATGGTGGTCCACTATGAAAGGCGCTATATAAAATAAAGATTGATTAATTGATTGATTGCAAGCCAAAATAAGAACAAACCCATAATCAATAATTTGAAATGGATGACCCATAACAATGTACATCATCAGTAGTTATCGTGACAGCTGGTCCACTAAAATGCTTCTATGCCGTAACCACACACCTCGAAATCTTCTGGATACTGTGAATCGAGTGTGATGATATACAGTATAATATTAAAAAATATATATGACATGTATTTCAGTTTACAGTTTTTTTTTCCCTGAAATTCAAGTTTGACTGATTGTCACCTATGTTACTTTGTTTCTACACACACACACACACACACACACATAAATTAAACATACATTTCTTTGATGTTTTATTTGTTTACAATGGTTTTTGGAACAGCTGTTTGGTAGTCAGAATGCATTAGGCTATGGCATACTTATGCTTGCTTTGAAATTAGTGCAGGATATATGAAAATCAGACATCTGCCAAATACCAACAGGCTGCAAAAACAACAAAAATACCAAAGTACGCTGAAAATCCGAATTCAAAATAAAACACGTCTATTGAAGTTATGTAAGCTAAGGAGAGCAGTTAACAATAAATGCAAATTCGCATTTCTTATATCACAGCTAGGCCACACAGCTAGACGTCTCCAGAGAGACTCTAGTACTGTTTATGTCAGAAGAAGAACCTCCTATTCATACCAATAATAACGTACACAGAAAGCAAGTGCAATTTCTGTGGTCATCACCCCTATGTTGGTCTCTTAAATCCTAGTACTGTCCGACAGTCATTATCCGCTGGATTATTGACAGTTAGCTGTCCCAAGTCTTTACAGGTAATGACCGCTGAGAAGGATAACACTCATTCTTTTATAGTTTATATTTTGATTTGGATCGCATTAGGCTGTGTGAAATTGAAGTTTTAAGTCCTTTTAGCTATTATGGATGGGCATGTGTAATCGTTTATTCTAATAATCAATCTGAAAATTGTTAATTGTTTAGAAAATTACTAATCGCAAAATCTATCTTGCATTGCTACAAATATAAATGGTCTGAACAGACCCATTAACCACGCTAAACCTGTCGCTGCAGCCCAACATGTTATTAAAAGTGCAGGGTGATATTAAAACGATATTTAATTTTTCAGCTGAATTCATACAAAAGACTACAAAATATATGTTGGTGGTCATGGTAAAATTATTTATACTTAACCACTGTTATTTTGTTACGTATTACTTGAATTTTGGCATTATGCTAGCATTATTTTTAGCCAGTGGCATGTTGATGTAGAGTATAATAGTGTAATTGTTTAATCATTTAGTAAAGTATGTGTATTTGATTATTAAAATATACAGAAATGCCCATCCTTATTAGCTATAGATGCCATGGGCTAGTATGATAATCGCTGCAACAAATAATCATAAACCATGTCTGTAAAAGCTGACCCCAAAACATCCTAAAGCTTTTCAAAGAGAATGATTTGTAATGAGCTTCTCATCTAGAAGGTCATAAACTAGCTGACGATACTCCAGACCATTAAAATTATTAGACCATTAAAATTTGTGGCAGCCTTTGTGGTATTAGAATAATGTACAGCGTTTACATTTTAAACATACAGAGGCTGTTATCTAGACACAAATGCCAGGGTGCCTCCTAGACCCCAATATCTATAATGGATTTTAAGGCTTTGATTAAAATGTTATCACAGTGCTAAGATGTATTTGCCTAGGTAAAATAAGGGGTCCCTGATGCTGCTGGTGCTCAAACAACAAGCATTAAGTATACTTGACTGCTGTTATAGGGAAAAAAAAAAAAAAAAACATACCACATACTGGGCAGCAACTTAACATGTGCACTGGATATCCAACTGAAGATAAGTCACATGCACTTAGGAAGTGAGGTTTAAGGGTCCACAGGGAGCAAAACTGCAATGGCATTTATGATGAGTCAAATCCACACTGACATTCTGTCTATAAATGACCTGATATAATCTCAGCTATATTGGCTTTTGACTTAGTCAAGCTAGCATGGCTGAACTTCAAACTACACAAAATCTAAAAACATAAAAACAAAATTACCATCAACCTGTCTGTGTTTGTATTATACCATTACAATTGACATGAAAAGCACTAGACAACAGAAAGCACAGGATATGATAAAGTGCCTTTTTCAGAATAGGCTGCCAGTTGGAAACAAGGCCCTGTTAAACTGAAGCGGAGACATTTTCATAGCAATGACATTTTTACTTGAAAATATTTAAGCAAACTGGTAAATCCCAACCAAGGTAAAAGCTATTTTAAATGTTTTTAAAAAAATAATTTAAAAAAGGCACTCGCATCGAGGCTGCATGTACATAACGTATACTGCTGCATATAAGAACACAAACTACTGTCCTTTCACCACCAGAGTTGCTTTTTTCTTTCCAGTTCCAGTGTGCTTTTCTGCATGTGTTCAGGTTGAAATGGTTATGAGTTAACCAATTTAACCTGACCATGATTTCCATTACATGAGAGTAGATGTTAAAACTTCATGCTGATTTGAACTTGGCTCTCGCCAAGATAAGCACCAACTAAGACGTAGCTTCACAGTAAACTAATGTGATCCATATGTGTCTCCATCCATTTGCGCTTCCTTCCATATGATGATGTAGATATCCTTCTGTCTGGTGTTGATGGCTGAAGTGTAATGCTGGCTCCAGGGATCAGCTTATTTTGCCTCCCTAAGCATCAGCACACACTGCGGCTGCGATGCTGGCTCGGGGATCAACCATAGTGCGGTCTCCCAAGCGCATCAGCATGACAACCGTCTGGATTGAGCTAAGTAGGGTACATCTCTGGGGTCTTCAAGTGGGCACCTTCCATCCTCGGTGTTTCGTCGACTAGCCCACGACACCTCAAGAGGGCTCGGCGGTGATTCTGGCGTCCCAGCATCACCCCCTCCGTCCCCACTCAACTCAGCCCAGCTTACTTACCTGTACATCAGCCTTTCTTTCTTTCTATTGTGCTTGAGATCCCCAGCCAGAATCTTTCCGTCTCAACCACAGCCAGTTGCTGCTCCTCTCTGCTGCTTCAGATAAGTTCTTCACTGTGCGGCGCAACTCTTGGCCATTGAATCCGACATCTCTGAGAAACCGGGTTGTAGAGTGTGCCACAAATCCTCGACATCCCACTTCCACTGGGTAAACCAGACTCTCCATCCTCGCTGTTCCGCTTCAGTGGCTAGTTGAGCATACCGCAATTTCTTCCTCTCATCGCTTCATCTACAGCATCCTCCCATGGCACTGTTAACTCTACCAGGTGAACAAGGCGTGCTGATCCAGACCACAAGACAATATCTGGTCGAAGGTTTGTGGTGGCAATCTCAGGTGGAAAAATAAGCCGTTGACCAACATCTGCCAGCATTTTCCAGTCTCTAGCAGCTTCCAGTTGTCCTGGGCGAGGATTGGTTTTAACACCTTTTCTTGGTGGTTGCTCTCCTGGGCGGAGGAATGTTGTCTTTGTGTGTAATGTTTTGATGGAACAGGTGGCAACTTATTGGTCATGTTACGCTTGTCTTCCAATGCTAAGGCCAAACATCGCAGCACCTGGTCATGGCGCCAAGTAAACCGTCCTTGGCTAAGAGCCACCTTACATCCTGTCAAAATGTGCCTTAATGTTGCAGGTGATGAACACAAAGGACATGAGGGATCCTCTCCTACCCAGAGGTTTAGGTTCTGTGGTGATGGGAGAACATCATATGTTGACCTTATAAGGAAACTGATCCTGCTCTGTTCCATTGACCATAGGTCTTGCCAGCCAATCTTGCGTTGTTCCACACTCTCCCATCTCATCCATTCTCCCTGCTTGCCCTGGGAAATGGCCTTTATACACCTCATCCTCTCCTCCTGCTTTTGCACCTCGTTGACTACAAGCTTCCTCCGTTGCGCTGGGGCTGCCTTGTGCCATGTAGGAGGAGCTAAACTGAACCAAGACCCCTCTTCCATGCTGAACTTGCCCCATGATATCACCAATTCGAAGCGCAGCCTTTGCATCCTCCACAGCTTTCTTTGCCACCCACTTTCTTCCAGTTTTCAACACAGGTGCTGCCTCCCTTACGCATTTGTCGCGTGACTCTACTAATGTCATTTCCAGTCGGACCTTGGCGCCTAAACTCCTCGGTTAGAGCGGAGACAGGTAGCTGCAGTATTCCTTTACCATAAAGTCCCACTCTGCTGAGGCAGCGTGGAACTCCCAACCATTTCCTGATGTATGAACTGATTAAAGCTTCCAGCTTCTCTACTGTTGTCAAAGAAACCTCGTACACAGTCAGTAGCCACAGCAACCTTGGCAGTAGGCCAAACTGAAAGCACCAGAGTTTTAGTTTGCCTGGTAAAGCACTGCTGTCTATGCTCTTCAACCCTTCCACAGCTTGTTGTCTAACTTCTCCCACACGAACTGTGTCCTTTAGATCCCCGTCATACCATCTCCCACATTCCGCACATGGGTCAGGCCTCCCACTGAAACAGCACATTTTCACATGCCCAATTGTTTTTTTTTTTTAAATGTTTGCCATGTTTTACTAGGCATAGTTATTCATGATGCATCACATATACAGTAGATATAATGCTGTTTATGCTGCTGTTTTTGTTTGCTTCTTTGCTATTTAATTAATGTAAAACTGCATTTGCAAAGAGAAAATGTGTTTTATTTAATGGAGGTTAATAACAACTAGCATGTCAATGCATTTGGGAATAAAAATGACATGCTGTTCTATTAACTAAAAGGGTTAAACCATTAATTAATCAAAGTTCTGATGGTGACAGATTCTTGCTTGCAGCTCTTCTTCGCCAGCTTTCAAAGACCAAGGCTTAACTTTGATATTATAATTAATACTCCTTAATTAGGGACATCAAGTACCCTGATTCTAATCTCTGTATCATTGCTCGGGTGGGTTATAATGATGGCAGCATTATGCTTATTTGAGCTGGTTTGTGTTGAAAAACTATACCAGTTTGCTTGCTTAAATGTACAAATCATATATTATTCCTTTCTGCTAAACATTGACAGGAACAACATTGATAATCATATAGGTAATTTCTTTCTGGCACAGTGTTTGCAATAAAAAAATGCACTAGGATTTTGTTATGTTAAAATATACCTAGATTGCTATGGTAAAAAAAAACCAAAAAAAACTACACGAAGGGCATTAGCCGAAACATTTGTCTGCAGGACTACATAAACTATACTTGCAAAGCATCTACTCCAGTTTCTAATGAACACCTGTGTTTTAAAAGAGAAGTCAAGAAAATCAAAACTAAAACCAAACAACTCAGTTATATAATACAAGTTGTTTGTTTCTCTTTTTGTAACATTAAAATGGATTGTTTTTCTTTCAACAATTGGATAAAAATACAGAGTTTCGTGTTCTTAATAAACTGGTATTTTTAAGTGAAATAATATCCCCAGATTCTACACTTCAAAATCTTAGGTCTTAGTTTTTTTGCTTTTTTTTCAAAATCAATTTTGTTTTGATAAAGCTATGGAGTCAAAATGATATAAATGCACCAACTGAACTTTCAGCTTTCTTATGAGTTTCCTGGGATCCTGAATTCATATTTATTGTGAACTTCTTAGAACTGAAAAGTTAGCCTGGGTAATGGTATAATGAGTTAATGCAGATGGGCATACTCCTAGATTTTACTGACCTGTCATAACGTTTCCATGCCGTGACCTGCAGAACAGTTTTAATGATGATTGCTATGATTAATTCACAATATTTTGTGATGCGCAGAGAATATGGGACTGTTAGTTAAAAAGGCATGGGCATGATCCTTTTATCAGGGTGGCATTTGATTGCAGCATGTAGACATGGGGCTGAATATTTAATTGTTTGACTCTCAATAACTCGTTTCTGGACTATAACCCCACCGGGCACCAGTACAACTCCTTGCACTTAAATCATAGTTGGAGATTCATTACCAGAGCCTGAAATTGGAGACATATGCTACATTTTTTTCCCCAAACAGATTAGTCTCCACTTCAACCTGTCAGTGTGTATGTGAAACATTAATTGTACCCTTTGCAATACAGTTGGAAAGCCTTGACTGCCAGCTTAGTCCACCCACGTCTCAATTGATCCGTCTGTAGCAGTGCCATTAGGAGGGTAATCTCTGGCACAGAATTTAGTTAGCAGGTCTGTTATTAATCAGCTTACTATTTCTTTTTAGAATGTTCCCTGCATGTTCTGAAATAATTTCCTTACATAGCAACACAGTAGCAGTTATATAATTGTTATATAATCAGACAATATCTATACCTCCACCCTAATGCAATACAGTCAGTTATTATTGGATTACACAGTCAGGAAAACAAATTACCATATGTAGAAAAGAGTCCCAGCCAAAATACAACTCTATGCCTAGTTTAGCCTTACCGATAATGCTATTCTGCTTCATTACAGCTCTTGTGAGAAAGCTCACCTTCAGCACTCATTACTGTGCTCATCTGAGATGAATTATCAGGGATTCATATCATTGTATCTCATCTGAGACTGTCAATTAATTAATGAAGAACTTTCTAAAAAGGGATCAGTCTACTTCCTCCCATTGTATGTCTTTGCAGGAAATCAATTTGTGTCCTTTTAGCTGCCAATAATGTCTGACACATGCCTTTATTCAAACTGCCTACAAGACACCGTTACTGCTCCAGGGTGCAGTGCCTAAATTGCTCTGAGATAAAAAAAAATTTAAAAAAAAGAAAGAAAAGAAGGTCTTGCTGCCTGTTCTGTGTGTGTGTGTGTGTGTGTGTGTGTGTGTGTGTGTGTTTTCTAACACCAGCGATTGTTAATAGTTTAAAATAGTGCTAGTTTAATATGGGGACATGCTCAAACCTGTTCCCTTCTGTAACAATGTGGCAGACTGATAATATTCCACCACTGTGGCAGCAGAAGATTTAATGAAAATGAATAGCTTTGTCTCCAAACTGTTTAGCTCTCTCTGGTAGAAAATGATTTATAATCAAGATCACTGCAAAGAAAGCCCCTTGCCCTCTTGTAAAAGTTTATGTTGTTGGGGCTCCCGAGTGGCGCATCCAGTAAAGGCACTACGTGTGGAGTGCAGAATGCGCCCTATAGTCTGGACATCGCGAGTTCGAGTCCAGGCTATTCCTTTGCCGACCGAGGATGGGAGCTCCCAGGGGGCGGCGCTCAACTGGCCGAGCGCCGCCCAGGGGGAGGGAGGGCTAGGTCCTCGGCTCACCGCGCACCAGCAACCTGTGGTCTGGCCGGGCGCCTGCGGGCTTGCCTTTAAGCTGCCCAGGGCTGCGTTGTCCTCCGATGCTGTAGCTCTGGGTGGCTGCATGGTGAGTGCAGTGTGAAAAAAAGTGGTCGGCTGACGGCGCACGCTTCGGAGGACAAGGTGTGTTCGTCTTCGCTGCTCCAGAGTCAGCGCAGGGGCGTAAGCGGTGGGCTGAGCCTAAAAATAACAGCAGGTAATTACTGCTGTTAAGGATATAATGCCATTATAAAACCAAAAAATGCATGAATACATTAGTATGTGTTTTTAAGGTAGCTTTTGGACTGGCGGGTTAAGCTGTTTAAAATGTATGTTACCATTCAAAGTGAGTTACAAGGTTCTAAAGGGGGCATAATGACTGCTCTGCTTAAAACCGGACTGTCCAGGAAATGTATAATATTGTAGCGTGCACAGCAGTATCAGCGCTATGCTTTAGTGCGAGAGGTCCAGGGTTCGCGCCCGCGCTCCGCCTGTATGTGGATTGCCTCGCCCTGTGTGATGCGCCTGCCTGCGTTAACCTATTTCGCTACAATATGTATAATGTTGCATATGATACACTGCTAATAAAACATGCTTCTGTGTAAGTACTTTATTGTAATGCAATCAAAAAGTATTTATTTATTTATTTTACAAATTTCAGCTGTTTTAAATACAATTCCACATTTAAATATCTTGCCAAACTAGCTACAGTACACCCTCACTATAACACCCTTCACTATAACAAACCTTCATCTATAACAAACCTCGCCCCTGGACCCCAAATAAAAATTTAAAAAGTAAAGATAATATAAAAGACATACTGTCAATGTCCCGGTCTGTATGCATGGGATGTCACCTCCGCAGTGAAGTAAACTCTTTTGCCTTAATAAAAAGCACATACTGTGTAACTGCCTCCGAAACGAAAATCATTTCATGTTGCAACTAAGCTGGAAATTATATTGATCGTTTGAAAAAAGGAGAAACGCAGGCATGTCTCTGTCTTGAACATGGTTGTTAAAAATCACTCTGTTTTTTGGCTTGTTCAGCGACCATGTGGTAAAGCAAAATTGATTAAAGAAAAAAAAAAAAAAAAACTTGAGGATCTGATTAACTTTTCATGTCAAACTTTTTATGTCCGGTTGATTTGGAATAAAAGCTCAGTTTGGGATTCTTGCATGTTGGATTAAGATTTGCTGCACATTGAAACGATTCATGTCAGATTGATTTTGAATAAAAGTTCAGCTTCAATTTGGGAGTTTTGCTTTTTGTACTGCGTTTTAATTCTTTAACGAATTTGATAAAACAAAGGCAGAATACCGCATACATGAGACGAACAGGTACATGTAATTCTACTTTTATTCACAATCTCATCTCATTATCTTACCCCAACAGTGTATCGTTCATTTTGATTGTCCTTTCGCTACAGCAAACCCCTCGATATAACGAACAAAAGGCTTGGATCCCAACAGGCTCGTTATAGCGAGGTTGTACTGTACAAGCTTGACATTTACAAATGATTCAAAAGGATCATTTTACTTGTAGCCCCAGACAATTGTTACAAAATTAGACACAAGCAATCAGTTGATGATGTAAAACATACGTTTCTCTGCCATAAACAGTGATGCTTTGATTAGTAAATATGCCTCTAATTGAGTGTTCCCTAATGCATCTTGCAATCATAAGATGCATTAGGGAACACTCAATTATCTTTTATCTCCTTACTGGTAATGCTTAACTTTTTTCTATTTTTTGAAAGAATTACTTGAAACAAACACTGTAATAATGAAAATAGCAACTTTACCCTAAACATGTATTTATATGGCAATCCTTTTAAGCTGCATGAAGAATATCAGTGCCATAGTTAAAAAGTAAACCCTGGCTGTATTTAACAGTCATGTGTACATGCTACAGATTGTCATCTGGTTAAGGCGTGATGATTTACTGGTTTTGCTGCTAAGTGTTTGGGAGGTTCTAAGTGGCTAATTCCCAACAGTACTGTATTATTATTATTATTTGTTTATTTAGCAGAAGCCTTTATCCAAGGCGACTTACAGAGACTAGGGTGTGTGAACTATGCATCGGCTGCTGAGTCACTTACAATTACGTCTCACCCGAAAGACGGAGCACAAGGAGGTTAAGTGACTTGCTCAGGGTCACACAATGAGTCAGTGGCTGGGGTGGGATTTGAACCGGGGACCTCCTGGTTACAAGCCCTTTTCTTTAACCACTGGACCACACAGCCTACTGTAGGTGCAAACCACATTAAAACAGACTAAACGTAGTTGCTGTTTATTTGGAAAAGTTTTTTTTTTTTTTTTCTGTTGTATAGACCAAGAATGTCACCCGGGTTTGCAACATCTGGGGCTCGATTCTGATGAAACGAGTGCAATTGCAGACGCAGTGGTTAAAGTCAAACGCGTCTGCCAGTAGTAGATCTCCGAGAGAATACGTAAACCATGCTTCACGACCTTTTAATTTAATTATACAAGGTACATTATTTCATGGCATTGACATTACTACATATAAAGTGTAAAATCCTTACTACCCTCACTGATCTGTCTACCAGTAGCAGCAGCTGATTCATTTTCTAGTGGGACATGGAGTACCGCATCAAGTTCCTTCTGAGCTTGTAATGTACTAGAGTTTCAATATAACCAGGGCTTTAATTCTCATGGAATATTTCCTGGAGCCCAACCGTCCCCTGTCCACCCCCTTCCCCCATTTGTGAAAAGGTCATGTAAAGAATAAAAGCACAGCTAACTTATTTTTATTTTTTATTTACATTTGAGTGCATGTTCGTGCATTTGTGTACATTTCAGTATTTAAGATACATAAGAAAGTTTACAAACGAGAGGAGTCCATTCAGTGACCAGAACTGAACACAATATTCTAGATGAGATCTTATTAATGCATTGTAAAGTTTTAACATTACTTCCCTTGATTTAAATTCAACACTTTTCACAATATATCTGAACATCTTGTTGGCCTTTTTTATAGCTTCCCCACATTGTCTAGATGAAGACATTTCTGAGTCAACATAAACTCCGAGGTCTTTTTCATAGATTCCTTCTTCAATTTCAGTATCTCCCATATATTTATAATGCACATTTTTATTGCCTGTGTGCAGTACCTTACACTTTTCTCTATTAAATGTAATTTGCCATGTGTCTGCCCAGTTCTGAATGCTGACTAGATCATTTTGAATGACCTTTGCTGCTGCAACAGTGTTTGCCACTCCTCCTATTTTTGTGCTGTCTGCAAATTTAACAAGTTTGCTTACTATACCAGAATCTAAGTCAGTAATGTAGATTTGGAAGAGCAGAAGACCTATTACTGGGGTCCCATGAGGTCCTAATATTTATTAGCAAAATAAATAAAATAACAGGTTTTAGTAATTAAAAATGATCTAGTTATCTGCATTATGTGTTAATCCTGATCGTGCTGTTTGTTCAGTTACTTGTTCACTGTGTGTGTTCATAAAGTCAAAGCCTTCTTCTCCTGGCTTTAGAAGAGATGTGACGTGCCTGTGTTGTTACTGTGATATGCTTAAATAAAGTTGCTGAAACTAATCAGACTGCTTGCAGTTGTTTCAACTTCTCATTCAAAACGGAGACTAATTGCTATAGTATTGTGGTTACTTTCTCGATTTATTTTATTTTTTTATCTTTATTTGCTATACTAAATTTAAATAATAGATAGGACAGCAAGGAAGCAGAATATTTTACATTGACAGACACCATTCAGAGTGCGTCTGCACTACAAGAATGGAGACTTTCTTTCAACAAGCAGGCAAAAGGAAAAATACATGAATACTGTGTTTACGTATTTTCGGGCGGATTGATTTGAAACAATGATTAAACATAGGGACGGACCAAATCAAAGTTAGCACTTAGCGAACGAGGATGTGAAAGCATTTGCGGTAATAAAACACAAGACAAATTCCAAGCGAAATCTTTTCACCCTTCCAAAAGCAGCTATTGCTGACTATAAGTGGGTTGAGAACTTTGACAACATATAGCGTTTTCTTTTTATGAGTAGAAGAAATAAGATACTTACAAAAAAAAAGAAAACGCTATTAAATACAGTTTTGTTAAGTGCGATTAGCGGTTTGGTCCTGGCCCAAGTCTACTCAATTCCAGCTATAAATCACATCGCAAGACTTTCGCAGGACAGCACATGCCTCAAGACGCTCCACTGACCTTATATAATGAACACTTGCACACAACACTGAATAATTTAAAATTAATAATTTACAGTTTCAAATATTAGTATATGAATTATTACTATTGTTATAATACATGTTATGTTCGTTGCACCCTTAAACGAAACACGCACAAGACTTCTTTAGCCTACTTTTTTTTGCCACTGTTCGAGTTAAATGTTTAATAAAGCAACACGTATTATTTCTTTAATACGTACAAACAATAAACTCTACTCACGGAGAGGTTTGCTTGAAGCAGTGTCTCTTTCAGTGATGGTAAAGCTTTTTAGATATATTTTCTTTTATTTCTTATCTTTGTAGTAAGCTACAACTACGGACGGTCCATGGACATATTCACATGTCATCTGTGACATCACCTACCTCTGTTCAAATTATTCATTTCTTAAAGGCACAGTGCTCCATTACATTGAACGTCGATCAAACGCAAGGCTAACAAATGTAAACAAACTAGAATACTAATAAAGAACGTATGAATGTTTTAACCGCTTCAGAGATATTAACGTTTACTTTTACATATAAAGAGGAAGATTAAGTTTTAAAATTTGCTTTGGGTTTTCAACAGAAGAAATAATAATAATAATAATAATAATAATAATAATAATAATAATAATAATAATAATAATAATAATAATAATAATAAATACAAGTACCCAACTCTGCCTATTTAAAAAAAAAAAAAAAAAAACCTGCAATCACCTTTTTTTTTTTTTTTGGCACTGGATAGCATTTCATTTGACTTCTTATTGTATATAATATGTACACTGGTCCTGGTGACAGTGTTACTTTGGTTTTGGATGTTCTATTCACCCCAAGTTTTTTTCTCTTTTTTCCTTTTTATCAGCATTTTCATTTTATAATACTTGCACAGAGTTTCTTTGTTAACCTTATTTTTCTTTCTTTTTTTAATCTTCGTTCTTGTTCAGTTACTATACAGCACCATGCCAGTTGGGTATGAGGATGCTGGCATTGCATGGTGCTGACATAAGCCAGGGCACGTTATGGATTTTTACAAAAATCATGAAAACAATGTGGCACGCTTTCATAACAGTGACAGAACAATGCAGCACGATGCTGCAGACTTTGTGGAAACGAGGTAATTGCCAAGTGTGTGTGTGTGTGTGTTTTATTTCAAACTCACGTCCGTATTTTTCAATATTTTACACAATAGAAATAAAACCAGATTATTATTATTATTATTATTATTATTATTATTATTATTAATAAACATATTTTTATTATTATTACTACTAGTAGTGGTTGTATGTAATAGCATTCATTCACTGATATTCAAACGAAACAGTAGTACAACACAGATTTGTATTTTATTTTATTTTTTCTGCCCTGGCTGTCTTCAGCCTTTTCACATGTTACCACCTTGTTTCCGCCCCTTCAAAATGTCACAAATACCGGCTGGGGATTGGTCAACAGCTGTTTTGATGTTGCTTTCGGCCGTCCTTCTTACTCCTGCGAAACTTCTCTCCACCCATTTTGCGGATTGGAAATGGCTAGTTTTGATTTTGTGATAAAGAAAATGCAATATGGAAACTAGCGATATTATCGCATAAACACTCTTTCGCAAGATTTGGTCCGGCCCAACTGGACGTCTGGATTACAGTTAAAACAAGACTTTTATAACGCACCTGCAGAGATCAATATTAAACCTTATTTCTATGCACTAGTCCATACATTTACAAGAAATACAAAATATAATTTATCTGCAAGACAAAAACATTCACTGTTAGCTGTAATAGTTCCACTTTTAATAGGCATGCATTCCAGTCCTATCAGAAGTTGATGTTAATGATGTTAATTCCGTTTTCCTTTTTTTCATTCTTTACTGCAGTTTAAAACTAATGTATTTCACCTCTCTGACAACACAGAAAGGAGTGCCCTTTCAGGTGTAAAATGGAGACACGATTGTGTTTTCTTTTTTTTTTTTCTTCCTGGTGTGTAAGTTCACAGTGAGCTTTCTTCTTTGAAATGTTGTCTATTGGGTGCATGTTTATATGGCCTGATAGGTTCCAACCATGGAACAGCTACTGAGGTGTATTTTGAAACAGCTGGAATATAAAGCAAAACCCTTATCAGCAAAGACAGCACTGAAAGATTATAATGGCTAGAACTGGCCATCTTGACCTTATGAGGATGCATTACGCAACCTTTACACTGCTCTTCAAGGCATACCTATCCTGACACAGAAAACAGTATTCTATCAGTGTGATGACTTTGTTGTAATTAATATTTGTGAGTTTACCTCAAGCACACTTAGTTCTTAATTATTTGTTGTCATAAAGATGCGTTCAACATCTGTTCCCATCTCACAGGTTTGAAGGTGGCAGCCTACTGTTCCTCTCTCTCTGTCTCTGTGAGCCTTTCACTCTTATTGTAAATGACTTTCAAACCTCTCTAGTATCAATCTCCTTCCAAACGAATCTGCACACAGGACAACGGGGAGGTGAGGCTGGTCTTGATTTCAGGCTGCATACAGTACTGCTGTTTGGCTATTTAAAATTCAAGCCTCCACAAGATTTCAGTACACTTTTAATATTCAATTGTTGCACTGGAATGACCCATATAAAAAAAGGAAACTTTGCATAAAAATGATTGACATATGAATGGTTGACATTATAGTCATCACTGACTCAAAGGTGTTTGTTCAGGTTGTTATTGGTACACCTGGGTTGATAATAACAGTAATGACATGTCTGCTTACAATTAGGTGTTTCTTATCACCCAGCTATTGGCTGTGAAATCATTAAAACAATGTGATGAAGGACATGTGACCTGACAGTGTGTAGGCAGACCCTGTGGTGCACGAATGACCATCAGGCATTAAGCCAACCTACCTGTATGTATGCAGGGATCTAGAAACGTTTTGGGACATCACATTCTGTGTATTTGACTCATACTGGGAATAACAAAGCCAGTATCCCCCTGGCCTTGCAAACACGTCTTTCTTGACCCAAGCTCCGTTGATGGGTCAACACATTTTAATCATACTCATTAGAAAGTTTATTCATCAGGTTGTTTTTTGGTAGCCTCTATTTTTGCCATCCCATTTTTGTTAGACACGTTACTCTTCAGTCAAATAAAACACCAGTCTCATTAAACCTGCTTTGTTTTTCAGGCACTATATTAAAAATGGAATATTCAGACTCACACTTGGAGATCTTGGTTTCTTTCTTTACTTCTCCACTTCCTGATCCAGCACAGCCATCTTCATCATCACAGTCTCCACTGCCCTGGTCCAGCAGATCCCCACTGCCAGTCTCTATCATGTCCAAACTGCCATACTTTGGAATCGATTTGCCCTGTAACAACTGAGACATTATACTCCTTAGTGGGGCATCATAAAAGTTATCGAATGTACATTTATATATATATATATATATATATATATATATATATATATATATATATATATATATATATATATATATATATATATATATATATATATATATATATATATATATATATATATATATATATATATATATATAATTTAAAAAAAATAAAAATTAGACATTTGCTGCAGGAGTTCTATAAACGTGTGAAACCTTGCAGTTCATATTAACATGCCATTAATGCAGTTGAATTAACAGCCTATTCAAATGATATAAGCTGCTGTTAGTGGTTAGTGTTGCAGTGACAATGTTACCATCTATTATTTTCACCTCGTAGTCAGGATTTACATCCCCAGTTGCTATTCAAATGATCTAACTGTAATATTACTCTGCATCACAGCAGCATTTCATGGACCACAAAAGATGATTAAACATGCTGTCACCATTATAACATGCTGCACATATGCAAACCATGTAAGAAATCTCAATAATACCACAATATTTGTATTAGGCAAGATTTCATACAGTCTGTAACTATACAATAGTGTAATGTTTCATTTCATTGCAGCTTTTTTTGTGATCCAACAAAATACATACAGTCTCAACTGCACAAATGAAAACTAAATTGTACAATTGGGAATACAAATCACATAAATCAAAAGCCATCAGACTTTTATATGGTTTGTAATGGCTACAAATCACAAATCATAGTGAGGGGTGGTAAAAGATATCGCTTCTGATATTATGTATGTATTTTAAAATAAATTCCCCAATTTAGGATTTCCAATTGTTTTTCCTCTCGCTGCATCAATTCCCCACACAGCTCAGAGGAAATGAAGGTTCAGTGGGCATCCTCCGATCCCACGACCAAGCCAGCTTCCTCTTTTACACCCAGGATCTCGAGAGCGGATGTTAGCGAGCTACCGGCCTCTGGAGGACAAAGGCCAGCCCTGCAGGTGTCCGTCTGAGCTCACTTGCTGGTAGGGTCCGCTGTAGCCCGATGAGGAGAAACAGTCCCTTCCGGTTTTGGCTTCCTAACCCGTGGGAGCGCCAGAGCCAATCACACGCTCCCTCTGGAATCCTCAGCGAATACCGGCAACTCTGCACAGCCAAGAGGCAAACCTGCGTACCCCTGACGGTATAACTCACCCTGGACACCGTGGCCATGCTTTTACCAGGTGGACCACCCGGGGACCCCTTTACCATTTAACATGAATGTGAATTTCCTTTTTACAGTATAAACCTAAACTCTGTGAACAGCTATAATATAATAGTACACAGAAATAAATACTAGCTGGGGGGGGACTCACCGTTTTGGTTCTCGTTTACTACATTCCACATAACAGAAAGTCACAACAAAAAATATATAGTATGTACAATCTCTATAAAAATCACTATACAACATTTCCAGCAAGTTGGGCACAGTTTAAGCGAGGCATTTCAGAATGACGTGCTTGTCTTTTTTCCGTCCCATGAGAGTCTGACTCACTCTAAAGCAGTACAATGCTTTTTTGACTGAGATGGCTTTCCCTAGAGATCAGTATGCGTGCAAGTGCATAATCTGACTTGTTTACTTTTTGTTGTCTAAAACTTTTGAATAGAGGCTCGAGCTGCTGTGTTGATCCTGTGTTTTTTTTTTTTATATATATATATATATATATATATATATATATATATATATATATATATATATATATATATTAATCTCACACATCACACAGAGCTCTTTTTCATTTGCCATTTTTTAAACTGTCGTGCAATTTCTGGTAAATAAGTGAGTCCGTAAATAAGTGCAAGGTATTATTGTCATTTCTAGCGAATACGAACATCTAATTTTTGTATCCAAATACATGTCAAAAAATCTAAGTTTGTATATTCAGATATTTGTCCCAGCAATAATATATCTACCAGCTGGTCATTTAAAAAGTCAGTGGGCAATAACCAATAAGGTGCCAGGTAGCCATTCAGCTTTTCAAGAGAATGTTGGCTAATTGTCCATTTGAATGGCCAGCTGGCAGCGTGTTGGTCATTGGCCATTCAAATGGACAATTAGCTATTTCTTATTGAAAAGCTGACCAGCCAACATTCAGTCTTCACATATATAATCGAGACGCACCTATTAAAGTAAGATGAAACATAAATAAAATACAGCTCATGGATCTCCTTGACAGATGAATATCAGTGCTGGGCAACCTACAATCAAACTAGCAAGCAACTAAATAGGTATTGTTTGTGGCTCTGTAGTTTAAAATAGCATCATTTCCAATATTATTGAACATATTTCAAGTCAAGTCATACCATGATGAAGAACATTAAGTTGCATGTCCACATGCAAGTAAAAGCAGTTTAACTTTGTATTTAATTTAAATGTGTAGCACAGCAGTATTATATATAATAATGAAAACATTTGTCTCGTTCCCCCAATAGTATTTAAAATAATCGCACTCTGTTACACAAAAAACATTTTGCAAGCAAATGTTTTCATTAGTAATATTTCTATGACTTCATAACAGAAAATCCAGCTTGGCTTTTTTTTTTTTTCTTAACCCATTGTCTCATCAATAATTAAGACATGGAAAACATTTATGTAATCTGTGATTGCTAGTATAGCATGGAATAGTCTAAAAAGAAGATGCAAGTTAGTATTGTACACTGTTGGTTACTATGTTCAGCAGCTCTACTGAGTTCAGTTATCCGGAGCACTGATCTCATTTATATCAACAGTTGGGTATCTTTCAATGTATGACCAATGACAGTGCAATAATCTATGGTAACACTAAGCATTCCCACTTCTTGAAAATTGAACTGTTACTATGATTTAATTCCACACCCATCAAAGCATAATCATACTGTATTTTGAACTTGGTATTAAGCAAAATCACTCTATTGTCCAGACAATATACTGATAAAAAATACTAATCTATAAGAAGGACATTCGTAATCCATGTCTTTTTACTGGAGTGTTTGGTTTGGTTTAAAAAAAAAAAAACAACTATTAAATCTCAAGAACAAAACCCTGTGAAAGAGAACTTTCACCTTACAGCTGTGTTTGGAAAACACAATTAAAAAGCAATGTTTCTCTAAATTCTACATGCTACAAAAACCACACTGAACTTGCAATAAAAAAGTACAAGGAACTTGTATCTGTTACACTACAAATAAAAAAAAAAACAGATCGGTTTTATCTTGTATACAGTAGTTAAGAAATGAATCTCCTGGTTTGCTGTGTTTTTGTGGATTGTTTTATTTAACTTTGGTCTGGTCAAAAACAAAAACAAACAGTCACTATTATATTTAGTATATTTCTCGTATTATGCACTGATTAGGAACCTTGTTCAAAATGTAAACCCTTTTTCAACCATAGTGTTATGCTGTCTCTGTCAGTCCAGTCATCTGTCTGTCAAAAAAAAAACATTCTTTTTCTCTCTAAATGTGGATGAAATACCATGCTAGCACAGTGAAAATATATGTGAGCAAAAGAAAGTTTGCTGTTAGTTGAAAAAGTTGTGGAAAGGCTATGAAAACCGTGGGTGGTGGGAAATAGTGCCGATACATTTATCCCAGGAGGCCTAATCACAAATCAGAACGAGTAAAGGAGAGAAATCACAAATAAAAAAAACTCATGGTATGCTTGAAGGTTAGGCTTCAGCCAATTCTCTCACTATAGTTAATATATTTCTATAGTCATATTTATATTTAAAAAACACACTGACTCAAAGCTTAGGCAAACGGCCAAAACATTGACCACCCCAAGCGGTAAACACCAGTCTTGAAACGCTGTTCAGCATTCACCATCCGATCCATGAAGTTTATCCTGGCAGACCAGATGCTGGGCAAGCAGGAATGGCTGCCAAGAGTACATGAAAAGGAGGCCGACAATCTATACTACAGTACTTAATACTTACATAGGGTGTTACCATTTCTGTTAACATAGTTGTAATGAAGATGGAGGAGGCAAAAATGACCATGAAAGTTATTGCCAACTGCTTTAAGCTACAAAGAATTTAAATAGACTATCCAGAGTCAAACACGTTTACCTTTAAATCATATGCAGGCATTGGAAACAGATATCTGGATAGAGTGTAAAAGCTTCACTGCTAGGTGATTTGTGGTTCAGAGCTGTACAATTACTGGGAGTTAGGAACTACCATGTGGTGATTTCTTCATTATTATGAATGTCATGAAACATACTGTAACAGTGCTGGGAGGTGGCCCCTATTGAAACACAGCTAATCTATGGGGCCATTGAATACCCTGGTTCCTGTTTTTTGAGCACTAGAATTGGATTGTTTACAGAGCTACTGTATATGAATTCAGCTTGGGGTGTTTGTTGGCTCATTGTATCCCTGTGGGTTGCTGTGTTGTATTGGTGTCCATCACAAGCAGAGAATGAGCGTAGAGTACATGTGACTGGGCCTGTAACATCTGTATCAATAGGAGAGTGTTAAAAGGGAAGAATTGAATTTATATTAGAGTGAGGCGTTGGAGGAAACAGTCAAGTGAGAAACATCTAGGCGTGGTGTTGGACTGTACTGTAGCTCTGTGCGTGGGCCATGCAGCCTGCAAGGAAAGTGTAGGGAATTAGCCTGGTTGTTGTTTTGCCATGTCTATACAACGCTCCGCAGCTGGACTTTACACAGTACTTAAACAATAAGACTATCAACGCTATTTAACATGTCCTAACAAAAATCTGTTTTAGCAGCATTTTCAAGTTCCTTTATGTATACATCGAGATCTCTCTTTAAAAAAAAAAAAAATTAAAAAAAGAAGATGAATGGATGATTAGGAACATCAGTTACATTTGATGGCAATATTTTTTTAAAGCATTAACATCCTGATGCATTGCAGTTCTGAAATCACTTATTTGTTTACCACACCTGAATGACATTTAATTTCACACATCCCAAACTCTCCACCTTGTACTTCAATTGAGCTCAATAATTTTACCAAGCTTACTGTTTTCAAAATGTCAAGGGGCCAAAAGCTACTTGGAGATTTGCAGTACATTAACCTTTCTGTCATCGCTTTGAAATCCATCTGGAATCAAAACCCCAAATAACACACCATTTGGAGTAGACCATGTACGTGATATTATTATCATGACAAGCATTAGACAGACAGCTGCCAAATATTCAAATATGATTGTGACAGTAAGTAATTACTTCAAACATGTTTGACGGTAATATGGTGTAACATGGTTATCGTAAAGTCATCTGAATTGTCCCATGTTTACTGACGTGACAGCAGGTCACATGTCACAAAGGCAAATCCATAAATATGTCACTTTCATACTGTTTAATTGGATGCAAATCTTAGTTGTACTTTTATAGTTTATTAACTTTGTTTAAATTATTACTGATCCTCCTTTTATTGTGCCAAGAATTGTTTAGGTTTAGCTAAAGAGAATCTATAAAAGTACAAGAAAAAAAGTTAAAGCTACTAAAACATAATGGAAACCTTAAACTAATTTCCATTTACCAGTAAGTGTTTATGAAGATGTTTTGAGTGACTGTTTACAGTAATGCAATGAATTACTGTATGAGGAAATGGAAACCCAATCGGCCTGTGATATTTTCTACACAGTTCAGCAAAAAATATAATTATCTTACTAATGGAGACAACTCTATGTAGACTACATTTAATAGGTAGGATTATGTGGGCTGAAATCAGGTTTTAGTAATAGATTCTAAACTCATCTCATCCCAATTTAAAGAAGGATTTATACAATTAAACTGTGGTAGTGAGATATTTGAAACTAAGAAAAATTTAAGTCAAGACTATTTTAATATTTTAAACAAATGCAGACTCTATATTGGTCCTGAAGGTGCTTCCCCAACATAAAGTGAAAAAGGGCCTATGTTGAAACTTCATGTAAATTTAGATCTGTCACTGCGCAGATAAAGCAGGTGCTTAATTTTTTGATGTCTAACAAGTTAATTGTCTTGGTATACAGTAAGAAAAGGGTGCTTAATATTGAACCAGTTAATATTATGTTTACATTACGTGTATTCTACACTACCGTTCAAAAGTTTGGGGTCACTTAGAAATTTCCTTGTTTTCCATGAAAACATACATGAAATGAGTTTGAATAGGAAATATAGCAAAATGAATAGGAAATATAGTCATTGACAAGATTAGAAATAATGATTTTTAATTGAAATAATAATTGTGTCCTTCAAACTTTGCTTTCGTCAAAGAATCCTCCATTTGCAGCAATTACAGCCTTGCAGACCTTTGGCATTCTAGTTGTCAATTTGTTGAGGTAATCTGAAAAGACTTCACCCCATGCTTCCTGAAGCACCTCCCCAAGTTGGATTGGCTTGATGGGCACTTCTTACGTACCATCACGGTCAAGCTGCTCCCACAATAGCTCAATAGGGTTGAGATCCGGTGACTGTGCTGGCCACTCCATTATAGACAGAATACCAGCTGACTGCTTCTTCCCTAAATAGTTCTTGCATAGTTTGGAGCTGTGCTTTGGGTCATTGTCCTGTTGTAGGAGGAAATTGGCTCCAATCAAGCACTGTCCACAGGGTATGGCATGGCGTTGCAAAATGGAGTGATAGCCTTCCTTCTTCAAGATCCCTTTTACCCTGTACAAATCTCCCACTTTACCACCACCAAAGCACCCCCAGACCATCACATTGCCTCCACCATGCTTGACAGATGGTGTCAAGCACTCCTCCAGCATCTTTTCATTTGGTCTGCGTCTCACGAATGTTCTTCTTTGTGATCCGAACACCTCAAACTTAGATTCGTCTGTCCATAACACTTTTTCCAATCTTCCTCTGTCCAGTGTCAGTGTTCTTTTGCCCATCTTAATCTTTTCTTTTTATTGGCCAGTCTGAGATATGGCTTTTTCTTTGCAACTCTGCCTAGAAGGCCAGCATCCCGGAGTCGCCTCTTCACTGTTGACGTTGAGACTGGTGTTTTGCGGGTACTATTTAATGAAGCTGCCAGTTGAGGACCTGTGAGGCGTCTGTTTCTCAAACTAGACACTCTGTTGTTCTGTGAAGGGAGTTCTGTTCTGTGAAGGGAGTAGTACACAGCGTTGTACGAGATCTTCAGTTTCTTGGCAATTTCTCGCATGGAATAGCCTTCATTTCTCAGAACAAGAATAGACTGACGAGTTTCAGAAGAAAGTTCTTTGTTTCTGGCCATTTTGAGCCTGTAATCGAACCCACAATTGCTGATGCTCCAGATACTCAACTAGTCTAAAGAAGGCCAGTTTTATTGCTTCTTTAACCAGCACAACAGTTTTCAGCTGTGCTAATATAATTGCAAAAGGGTTTTCTAATGATCAATTAGCCTTTTAAAATGATAAACTTGGATTAGCAAACACAACGTGCCATTGGAACACAGGACTGATGGTTGCTGATAATGGGCCTCTGTACGCCTATGTAGATATTCCATTACAAATCAGCCGTTTCCAGCTACAATAGTCATTTACGACATTAACAATGTCTACACTGTATTTCTGATCAATTTGATGTTATTTTAATGGACAAAAAATTTGCTTTTCTTTCGAAAACAAGGACATTTCTAAGTGACCCCAAACTTTTGAACGGTAGTGTACATGAAAATGTAAAGAAATTGAATTTTCCAATAGACACAATATTGCACTTTACTGCATGTCACTACTACGTGATGTCATTTATATGAATACATACAATTATATATGGTTTTAGTATATATTCAAATCTTACAAGCTCCATCTAACTACAGATTATGATGCACTACCTGTGAACATTTGCAGTCGGCTGTTTTTATGCTGTTTGTATACTGTTAAATTGCCCAACAAACATTTATAATGTTGCACAGATGGGGAAAAAAAAATCGGCTCAGGCATTTAACATAACGAGAAGGGACATTTCCAGTCGGTAAACCCACTTATGAGGGTTCTTTTGCTATTAGAAAATGGTTGTGTTAAAAATATATATTTTAAAAGTTTTTTTTTTCTGTTTGTATGTTGCGTGATTTTATGTAGCACTACTTTTTGTTGCTAATGGATACAAACTTTTCCCTCAATATTCCATGAGTAATGCGGTGTGCTTAGAATTCTATATGTGGTCTGGTAGCTTTCAGGCTTCAGTATCCCAACGGTGAACAACGTTGTGTCATGGGTATTTCCAATACAATAAATAATAACGCAATACTAAAATAAATCTTCTGCTTACATGGAGTTGTTCTTCAGTTGGGGTACCTCGTATACAAAACTGAACATGGTTTGTGAACATTTTGTAAAACATGCAAAAGAATAAAAGTACGGTCATTTTTTATTTTTTTATTAGGATTTGAATGCAAGAAATAAAGTTGCTGGAAGTTATCTGTCTGCATCCAGTTGTTTGATTTCTACAACTTGTCATTCAAACCGGAGACTAGTTTCTATTGCTGTTGTACTTACTGAGTGCTGCTGACAGCACACTGTTCTTGATTATTACTGTTTTGGCTATACAAAATGTAATTAGATAGACTGAACGTACAGTACAGCTGGGAAGCAAACATAAAGTCTCCACACACCGGACCCGATGCGACACGCGAATGTGTCGTATGACAACCGCACCACGACAAAAAAAAAATTTAGTAATCGCCAATTATTTTCTTATTTTCTCCCTATTTGGCATATCCAATTATTTTTGGGCTCAGCTCACCGCTACCACCCCTGCGCTGACTCGGGAGCGGTGAAGACGAACACAAGCTGTCCTCCGGAGCGTGTGCTGTTAGCCGACTGCTTTTTTTCACACTGCAGACTCACCGTGCAGCCACCTCAGAGCTACAGCTTCGAAGGACAATGCAACTCTGAGCAGCTTACAAGCAAGCCTGCAGGCGTCCGGCCAGACCACAGGGGTCGCTGGTGCGCGGTGAGCTGAGGACACCCTGGCTGACTTAAGCTCCCCACCCCGGCGGCGCGGCTAATGTGCGCCACCCTGGGAGCTCCGTCTACGGTCGGCAATAGAATAGCCTGGACTCGAACCGGCGATCTCCAGGCTATAGGGCGCATCCTGCACTCCACTCGGAGTGCCTTTACCAGATGCGCCACTCGGGAGCCCCTAAAACATATTTTTGTTACAAGATGTTCACACTGCCTGCAATACGATGTGCGACTGAGCGATGCGAAAAAAATAGGATTCGTGTCCAAGTTTGCGATTTTGTCGTGTGACAGCTTGGGAACTGACCAATGAGGAACAGCTTCCCTTGCGTGCCTTGAAGGCTTCAGTAAACAATGGTGAAGAAAACATTTTCTTGCAGTATCGAAATACCCGAAGCTGTACAATAAAGGGCACAAAAATTATAAAAACACGGCAATGAGGGAGAACATCTGGATCATGTAACATTCTGTTCTGATTTAAAGTACACATCGGTTTAGACAGATCACGTGCTGTAAATGGATTTGTTATTGAGGCCATAACAGAAAAACAAACTTTTTTTTTCTGCAAACTGGCAAGCGCAGTTGAATGACACATTGTTTCATAACATAACAGGTGTGAGGTGAACAATGATGTATGGGGGATTCATGGCACGGCCAGATGTACTCATTTGTGGTTTAATTGTTGCCCGAGAAAGGACCTACATTTTCTGGAATTACCACTTGTTAATTAATGCTTACGCATGTTGCCACCAATTATTATTATTATTATTTTTTAATGCAGCTACATTTTTATCGATTGAAGTTGGATACTAAGAATAGAAATATTTAAATCAATCCTGTTTTTATTGTGTAAGTAAATTAGTCCCTACCAGTATGGAGTAGCTTATCCATAATGTTAAGTCTTGCATATGGAAAAACCTGTCCTTTGAACACCTATTAACACCCCCTAAAACTATCCTGCAACAGGACTGAATAAGGCAGTATTGTTCTACATATTGCAGATACATTCAAGAAACACAGACTTTTTTTTTTAATAACGACCATAATGGGCAGAAATAGGGATGTGACTACTGTTGTACTCTGCTTTATACTGACCATTTCCACTAATATATATATATATATATATATATATATATATATATATATATATATATACACACAGCTTTTATCCTTTTTTAAACTAATTTCCATTGAGCAGCATAGTTCACTGGCACATTCAGCCTGCCACATTCAAAAATTTAAAAATGATTTATTACATTTCCCACAAAACCTATTAGCTTTAATCCAGTAAATGCAATACGGCTTTGCCAAATTGGTGATCATTATACAGCCTACAGGTGCATTATGTTGTTCTACATTTTGTATAACTGTGATTTATTTACTTTTGTCATGAAATATCACACCCCTCAAGGTATGAAAAACACCATTTTCTATTGACTCACATTATATTAGTGTCATAATTCCAGAAATAGGGCAAGCTGGTATGAAACAGCAATCAAAAAAACAACTTGCCCTGCTCTATGTCAAGAGATAGCATTTCAGTGGAAAAGTAGATTGTAATACAATGTAAAAGCATGGCCATCTGACACATTTTTAAGAAACAATTTTTACATGCTTCCACTGCCAGAGGGGTCAACCCACTAGGTCATGTGCGTTACTCAAATCAATCTATTAGTGATTGCATTTGCGTGCTGATCCCAGAACCATGATTGAAGTTCACTTGTCAGTTGATGACCATAACAGATGTTGTGACCTCACTCTCACTATGTGACCCCCTCCAATTCATTTCATGGGCACCAAAACATGTTTGTGTGCTTGTGCATCTATTGCTTTGTTCTGAATAGAGCAGCATAGAAAGTACATACATCAAGAAAAGAACATTGAATGTCTCAACATATGACTATGATTATCTAGCTGTGTACAACATGGGAACATGTTTCATAATTTGACAGCACCCTGTGAACTGTGTTTGATCTGAGTTGGCTTTAGCCTTTGTATGTTTTGTAAATCCTAGAATGTTGGGTTTAGGTCTCCTCTTCAGGTTTTCATAGATGTTTTAGTCTATACCTTTTCCTTGTCAAGATGTGCATAGCTCTCCCAGCACAGATTACAAATTCCATTATTCTAGATGCCATCACCAGAATCATGTTTACAAAATTTCCATGTTCAATGCCTTTCATAGAGTTTCTTCCGTCTTCTCAGTAAGAAGTGCCTGGTATCAGTTTTTTATGCTTTGCCTGATGGGGCTTTGTCTGGTCAACAGCTGCCTGGAAGCTTTGCAAAGACAGAATATAGGCACACAGATCAAAAGAAAGATCTTTGTCAGCAGTGTTTTGCTATAGCAGGGCTGCAGCCAATAAAGGGGAAACAGCATAGAAAATGATAGACTCGACCAGACATACAGTACAAAAGTCAACCCTTAATTGGGAGGTCTACACAAGAAATTGCATCATGAAGCAGTGTCAGCTTCCGTAAATCTCTTGCGGAAAAGTGGTGCGTTCACCAGATCACTCAGCACAAGTGGTATGCATTCAGTTTTAATAGCCACTGAATAAAAGAGGCCTTTCTATTTATCTACAGAGTACTGAGAAGCCATAAACTGTTCATCAAAATAGGATGGTTTCAAGAACCTAAGTCACATTAACAGCCAATCTAAACTTTCAGAGAGGAGGTTGGTGCCTAGTAACAAGTACCGTAACAAGTACCGTAATAACATTAAAAAAATAATCTAAAATTTAAAAATGTGCTGCATTTCTTTCTGAGGCCTCACAAATTACAGATAGACAATTATTGTAGTAATGTACGAGGTGAAAACCTCCAAGAGCAAATACAAACTTAGTGATTAAGGGTGTGTGACAGAAATAGAATGATCTTTGGTGGTAATCTCCCTCCTGACCTGTGATGGGAACAGCGTACCCTGGACTGTTTGCCCTGAAAATTCATTCCCAGGGTTAAAAGGAAGTCGTCATCTAGAAATGGGAAGGAGCTTCGGTGCATTAACTCATCGACCCGGAAGGGAAACGATGTGGCAGCCGCGGATTGGAGGAGCGGCTGCAATCGTTTACCAAGGGGTCATGTGTGACGATACAAGAAGGGGACGAAGTGATGTAGTCTGTTCCTTCATTAATGGTTAAGGAAATGACCGAAAGGACCTGTGTTGTATCGTGCGTGAGTGTTTTGTTTGTTTTGTCTTGTCACTAACTGTTGATTGTTATTTAGTAGATGGCTAAACATGTCCGGAGCTGTCGCCAGAGGCCAGCACAAACCCGGACTTCACTTGTTGCCACGATAAATTGTATTTGTACAAAGAGCACGACAGCATGCACCCAGGACTGGTGACCGTGTTTGTATATTGTGTCATTGAAAACTGACTGTGTTTATTATTTGGAACTGCAATTCCTTTATTTAGAACAGTGCAATAGCCAGTGCTGGGTATTGCCTGGGAAATATTATTTACTGTCGCCAGACCAGGATTATAAATAAAACCACTTACACTTGGAATACCATTGTCTGCCTTTCATTTAATCACTGCATCACTACTGCACCTGTACACTGCAAGCCACTTTGCCACAGGGTGACAATAGGATTTTGAATGATGACAAATGGCAATTTTTGCAAGAAGCAACAGGCTGAGATGAACATGTTCTTAGAATGTTACAAAAATTATGCTTTTAGAGCAATTGTTCTTTCAAGTAAGAACAGTTTTCAAATCAAGCAAAAAGCCTGTAGTATAATATATAATGTGCGTGATGGCCTTTGCAATGCTAAGCAGGAATGCCACATGAAATATTAGATAAATACTTCCACTTAACAGCATGTTTGTTTGCTGCTCTTTTTTCTCATCAGTATTTTTTTTTCTTCAAATATTAGCAGCATTTGACCATACCATCAGTTTAATTGAAGTTTAAATCGATCTTGGCCTTAGCCCCAGGCCTGTGCATGAGTCAGCTTTTGCCCTTTCAAATGGCATTTGGTATCGTGTGGATCCACATTGAGCTTCACCTTATCCTATTCAAGAAATAGGGAAGTTGAAATAATTGATTATGATGATCTAGCTGTGTACACTGAGTTCACAGAATGGTGACTGGGTAAAACTCCTAGCCACTATTAACTAAGCTAGGTTTGATTGGCTGACTGGGTCTTTGTTAATTCACTTTATCAAACAAAGTAAACTGTTTCTTTTTTATGACTGTAGATTTGGGGAATTGAAGACAGAGAAATGAGAACTGAAAGTGGAATGCAGGCTAGGTAATTTGTATACATTTTCCTTTAAACCACCAGCCAAAAACTGTATGTAAGATGTCATGCAAAAGCTATTGAGGCTGTCAGCATGAAGTTAACAAGCTGCTTTTCAACATTGCTTCACATGATCATGTTGCCAGTTACCGTATATGTCGGTTAACTGGTTCCATCCACCACAGCTTGTACAAAGGTTGCTGAGGCTCTAACGCTTGGAGCCGCCTGACAACTTCAAACAAAAGAAAGCAGACCTTTGACAATATAGGACATCTGACAATGAGATGTTCCATAGCAGATTTACATCAGATTGTTGAAATCAATAAATCTGGTTAAAACATAATGTAATCTGTCCTTAAAGCATATGCATGCTGGGGTTGCATATTCCTGGGGATAGGGATAGAGTGGAAGGGTTCGTACATCTTACACAGTATATAGAGAACCTCTTCTGCAACACTGGTGAAAATTGGTTATTGAGAATATCAGAATCATGGGATTTATGGAGGAATCTGACTAACTTTGGAAATAAACAGTAGATCAATTAGAAGATGAATTTCTCTCATATAAAGCATGACGTGAGTTATTATCTGGTACATTTATGAGTAGGGCTTCTGATTCTCGGTTTTAACCAATAAAACCAGATAAAGCACCCACGATACAAAAAAAATGAAATCAGTGGATAGCCCATAAACACCAGAAAACACAGGAAAAACGGTGGAAATGGTTAATCAATTCACGTTGACTTTACCCTTTTCCCATTAAAAATGAAAACCTACTACAAAAATAATAATAAATACATTTCCCAGTGCTGCTGGGCAATGTCCCGCCTTGCTGACTTGCATTTATCATTGATTCGTTCTGAATACTTTGAACCCGCCCCAACTACTGAGTGACAGCACATTCCTATATTTCTATTGGAGACTCCGCTTGCGAGATTTAAAACGAGATTACAATCAGGATGGAGGCTTGTTAGCGGGATTTAAAGCTGTATTACAGTTAAGATACAGAAGATTTAAAACAGAATTGTTGTGAAATATACAAAAATGCGTACACACAAAAACCCCGGAAGAATGTGCCCGTGACCATAGGGATTTTGTTGTGGAAGACAGCAAAGGAAAAAAGGTATAACTTAAGTGTGCAAGTACTGTCGAGTTATTACGATACATATTTTGACAGAAAAAAAGCGCATTTTGGAAAGTAACCAAAAACACTAATTTCATACAATATATCAAAAACGAAAGCCCGAAAAAAAAAAAAAAAAAGATTTACATAAAACTCAAATAGCTAAAAATAAAACCCCAAAAATACAATTAATAAAACTCGAAAAACAGAAGCCCTATTTATGTGTTAAGCTTTCTTAAATGACACACCTGTTCGAGGAATCTCTTAAGATCGCTATTATCAACAAGTAGAAAATATTATGAAGTGTTTGTCCAACCATTGTTTCAGATAACTATCTTTAAAGAAGCACGAGCTCCTAGTTTCAATGATCAATAACCCTATTAACAGAAGTAAAGAAAAACACACTCTGGCTGATAGTAATCCTTCTCGTGTTCAAAATTTAACATTTGAAAAAAAATAAATGATAGCAAGCGCGCAGATATCAAGGATTGAGGATATGACAAAGAAAATAAATAAATAAATAAATAAATAGTAAATATGGACTGGAGAGGAAGGCTATAGTAGAAAATTGACCTGAGGGAAGACTATTGTACCGACAGGTGGGGCTATAATGGATTTAATTTTCCACTATGGCTGAGTCTGCAGTACATATTTAATATATGAATCAGTCAAGAAAATAAGCGAGGCAAGGTTGGATAGTAAATCTGACTATATACAGTATATTTTGTTTAAATATAGCTGATACAGCATACGTAAATAAATACATAAATAACATAAATAAATAACAGAAAATGTTTTTGAAATTCATACCATATAGTTAGCAAAGTTTTTCTCCGTCTGGTTTGCCGACTGCTGCATAATCCAGTTTATATCCCGCCTGTCATATTTGCTCACATCGTCGAGTTGAATTTGTTTGAATTTCAGAAAGTCAGAAAAGTGACAGTGACATTTTAATCACCATTTTAATGTTTGGAGCATCTTTCTTTTGTATGTTTTGTAATTCACTATCTGTTAGCTCACAGAATTGGTGCTCAGCCATTTTCTCTTGTGAAGAGTGCAGGGGAGAAAGGCGTTCCTTTGAAAAGGGGTGGGACTGACAGTGATGTGAACCAATCACATGACAGACAGAGACTATTGACCGGTGGTGTAAGGATGTTAGGGTAATAGTTCAATCTATTTTTTCTTCTATGATGAGGTTTTAACCAATCACAGGCCAGTATTTCCAATCACTGATTTATATACAGGTGCACTCCAAGGGACAATGGAAATCAGTACTTTATAAACGAAGTACGTAGTAAACACAATTCAAAATGCTGTATATAACTACGAACATAAGTACCTTAAATATTTACTCTCTGTAGACATGTCATAAATGTTAAAAAATGTTCGTTGTCCCTGTCAAATAAATACATAAATACCGGTAAACATCAACAATACAACAAAGCTTAACTGCCAAAGAACGGGAGTTTATTATTTTTTACAAAACACACCCCTGTGGGTCGTACAATGTAATACGTTATACGTTTCAACTGTACAACGACTGTGCCAACAAAAACATAGAAGAATAAAAGTAAACAGCAATTGTTTTCCTGCCTGATGCCACAAATGTCACCATGACTGTCATTTACTGTCCCATATGTACCTTATTTGCGCAAAATATCTACCTAGCTTATAAACAAATCTGTTTTAACCAGAGTAATTCTCCATTAAAACCCATGTTGTTTGGCAGGGACATGCCTCCTCAGTATTAAAACAAAAGAAAGTCTGTTTGGGCTTACGCTCACTTCTCAAATTGATCCACCAACCTTGATTTATAGATTGGTCGCACACTCAAAATCAGGAGAAGATTTACTGTAGTCTTTTAAAAAAGATTTTCTTCATTTTATTAGTTTACTAAACCGAGTAAACAAACAAAAAGGTAGTAGAACAAACAAAAAGGAAGTAGAACTACGTGTTTCGACACAACAGGTACACACACACACACCCCACACACACACACACCCACACACACACAATACTGTTGTGTCAAGCAAAGAAGCAGTAGTTTGTTTCTGTAGCATATCCTTCGATCGTCCTTCTGGCCTGAGATGCTAAAATAATCCGCCTGCAAACTGTACTGCTTCTACTAGATTTGACATAGCTTTTCTTCAACCATTTGTTTCAGTGTCCTGACTTCTGCTCAGTCCAATGTATTAAGATGGCTATTCAACCATAGTTAGCTTCAACTTTAAATTCCACTGTACAATAGCAATACATGCCATTCTTCTGAGTATCCTACGACAGAGCCTGGACAATGTTTTGTTAAACAGCATTTTCTTCATGACTTGATAACACTGAAAGCTTTGTGTGCATTTCCAATGTGATCTTTTGATCAGATCAAATTGAATCTTTCATGCCTGATGCATAAACAGGTGGTGTTTTGAAAATTCCTGTTCCGAGATTCCCTGCTGCCGAGTTCATGATTTATGTTATCACATTAATTGAGGCCCTGGTGCGAAACATTTAGCTTGGCTTGAAATTACTTGAAGTATCTTTTCCCATATACTACTGTGTTAGTTTCTCTCACCTCCTTTCTTTTTTTGTTTATATACATTACATTTTATTAATATTCTGAAAAACGTTAATGAAAACAATCAATTTTCAACAGTCTCAAAAGAAATATTTTGGAATACAGTATATTGTTAGTAATCACTCAAAATGAAGTAAGTCCTGAGAGTCATTATTTTAAATGTTAGTGATGTGAGGCAATATGAGGTTTAAAATTAATTTGTAAAACCCATTTACAGTAATTGAATTGTTTTTGTTGTATGTCCTAACATACTGTACCTCTTATCTAGCTAACAATGCATAAGAAGAAAATGAAGAAGGGTATTACAATTATAGCAGAAAAACTAAATGAGAGTGTGTACCTACCTTTTTGCAAGTGTTGGAAGTACTGATATGTGGTCAAACCATTTACCTTTGCATAGTATCTCCCACCTCACACTGTAGCTTTGATAACTGCAGGGCAGGTATGATAGAAACTATAACTATTCAAATGTCACATGACATTGGAATACCTACATTTGCCAATAAAAAAGAAGTCCTATAATAATTACTGTAATCTGACTATTATTCCACCATTTATTTTTTTAATAAATACTAAGTAGAGATTACATTGAGATTGTATTCTGTTTATAGTGTGTTGTGATAAACCACTAAAGCAGGGGGGTTTAGAGGTTATTAATTACATAATGAGTGGACCAATAGCAGAATGTGTTCAATTACTGTAAGTAATTAAGGGTATGGGTTATGACAAATATCTAGGGTAGAATGACCCTCACTGTGTACCACTGCACTAAAGCATGTATTGAAGAAATGCAGCACCTAACGTGCTCATTGAAATGGGCTGTGGGTGTCCAAGGGAGTCAGAGATTCAGAGAAGAATCATAAGCAATGGGGCGTGGTCATGTGAGGCGTGGGTTATGTATGCGCTGCACAAACTTCAGATAACAGTTCTGCTCGAAGTTAACCGGTATGCTCTAAGAGGGTGGTAGAGCCAACCTTCCATCTACACACAGTTATTAATCTCAGCCTTCTTTAATTATTTGCAACTGCTCTGGGCTTGACCCATGTTTCTACTGATATGAAATACATGTCACTTTCAGAATTGCAAAGAACAGAAAAAAACAACTTGCTTTTGATGAGAAAGCTGTCAAACTACTGTAGCATTTGCTAGGGACAGTGCTTAACCTAATAACAGGATTTCAGTTGAAAGTATAACTGTAACCATGGCTGCTGAAGTAAAGCTACGCCACTGCTTAAATACAATAATGCATTGCACATTCTATTTTAAAAACTTTACATTGAATATTTTTTTCTAAAATATATATATACACTTTTCAACATTTTAAATAACTATTTAATTACAGAAAACTGTGTATAAACAGGAATCTGAATCTGAAGCAGGATATACAAAGTCATTGTTTAGTCACTGTTTAAAAATAAAAATGAAATTCATATTCAAAGTGAACAACTGTGGCATGACTTGATTCCAGTAAAAGAAGATAAAACTCATAAAGGTAGATATGAGTATTTAAAGATAAAGTGTATAGAAGTGTCTGAAGGGAATTAAAGCTTCAACCGTTATTATATTAACAAACAACCAGAAATTTAAAAGAGATATATTGTGGCAGATGCACCTAATGACTCTTTTACCCAAAGGAACACTTTTTTTGTTATTTACCCCACAAGTCTATAACGATTACAATTTGTTAAAGGTTTGATACAATTTTGCATACAAATGAAACTAGATTTTTGTTTTATTTTGTGGATAAAATTAAACATTCCCAGTGAAACCTTACTGGTGCCTTTCGATTTTTCTTGAGAAGTTCCCATAGTGCTGAAAATATGAAATTGCCATAAGGGAAGTTAACTAATGAACATTCAGAAAAAGCACTTGCTAAATTAAAGGTTAGAAACTGGTAAAATCATTTCTTTGCTTTAATTCTTCTATCGATTGATTGACTATCGATTGATCGACTGTGGCAAGCTAAAAGCAGCTGGAGCTGGAGCAGCAGTGTGGAACTGCACCAGAACCTGGAACAGGGGCTGCTGTTGCCACTCTGGAGCTGGAGCAGGGGGTCTCCATCAGCTCTGGAACCAGCCTTGAGCTGGAGCTGAGCTACCACAGCCACTCTGGAGCTGGAGCAGGGGGTCTCCATCAGCTCTGGAACCAGCCTTGAGCTGGAGCTGAGCTACCACAGTCACTCTGGAGCTGGAGCAGGGGGTCTCCATCAGCTCTGGAACCAGCCTTGAGCTGGAGCTGAGCTACCACAGCCACTCTGGAGCTGGAGCAGGGGGTCTCCATCAGCTCTGGAACCAGCCTTGAGCTGGAGCTGAGCTACCACAGCCACTCTGGAGCTGGAGCAGGGGGTCCCCATCAGCTCTGGAACCAGCCTTGAGCTGGAGCTGAGCTACCACAGCCACTCTGGAGCTGGAGCAGGGGGTCTCCATCAGCTCTGGAACCAGCCTTGAGCTGGAGCTGAGCAACCACAGCCACTCTGGAGCTGGAGCAGGGGGTCTCCATCAGCTCTGGAACCAGCCTTGAGCTGGAGCTGAGCAACCACAGTCACTCTGGAGCTGGAGCAGGGGGTCTCCATCAGCTCTGGAACCAGCCTTGAGCTGGAGCTGAGCTACCACAGCCACTCTGGAGCTGGAGCAGGGGGTCTCCATCAGCTCTGGAACCAGCCTTGAGCTGGGGCCGGAGTTAGCAAAGCTGGAGCACGGCCAACCCTACTAAACTAATACCTAATAGTATAACTAATAGTATTGTTGAATTCCATTACAATGCAAAGTAGCTTACCTGTGCGCGAGAAACAAACTTGTTTTAAAAGTTTCTGTTAATGAGCAAAAAATACTACCTTCACATTCATGAATCCCGAGGTGTCCTGCATTCTCAGGTTTATTAACCCCCAAGACCCCAAAACTTCCTGTTCATAGCAATAACCCATTGCGGGTTTTCTTCTTTTCTTGTTATATTGCCTCAGGGGTTTTTTGAATAATTTTACATCCCCTGACTGGATTTCCCTATTTATTGCCATCTTTACCAGCTTATAAAGGTAACATTATCATCATCCTGTTTCTATCTACTATATAACTGTATGAAAATGACTCTGAATAGTATGGCTGAATCTGGATCCAAATATATATATATATATATATATATATATATATATATATATATATATATATATATATATATATAGTACTGGTACACCCATCTACTGTCCGGAGAAGTCTGGTCAGAAGTGGCCTTCATGGAAGACTTGCGGCCAAAAAGCCATACCTCCGACGTGGAAACAAGGCCAAGCGACTCAACTATGCACGAAAACACAGGAACTGGGGTGCAGAAAAATGGCAGCAGGTGCTCTGGACTGATGAGTCAAAATTTGAAATATTTGGCTGTAGCAGAAGGCAGTTTTTTCGCTGAAGGGCTGAGAGCGGTACACGAATGAGTGTCTGCAGGCAACAGTGAAGCATGGTGGAGGTTCCTTGCAAGTTTGGGGCTGCATTTCTGCAAATGGAGTTGGGGATTTGGTCAGAATTAATGGTCACCTCAATGCTGAGAAGTACAGGCAGATACTTATCCATCATGCAATACCATCAGGGAGGCATCTGATTGGCCCCAAATTTATTCTGCAGCATGACAATGACCCCAAACATACAGCGAAAGTCATTAAGAACTATCTTCAGCGTAAAGAAGAACAAGGAGTCCTGGAAGTGATGGTATGGCCCCACAGAGCCCTGATCTCAACATCATCGAGTCTGTCTGGGATTACATGAAGAGAGAGAAGCAACTGAGGCTGCCTAAATCCACAGAAGAACTGTGGTTAGTTCTCCAAGATGTTTGGGCCAACCTACCTGCCGAGTTCCTTCAAAAACTGGTGCAAGTGTACCTAGAAGAATTGATGCTTGATGCTGTTTTGAAGGCAAAGGGTGGTCACACCAAATATGGATTTGATTTAGATTTTTCTTCTGTTCACTCACTTTGCATTTAGTTAATTGATAAATATAATCTATTAACATGTCTATTTTTGAAAGCATTCTTACTTTACAGCATTTTTTCACACCTGCCTAAAACTTTTGCACAGTACTGTATATATGTGCAATAGTCAGTGCAATAATACTGTGCATATATTTGTTTAATAGCTTGACAGCACACTGTTATTCAACCAGCATAAAATATATTTTAGGAGTGGCTAAACATATGTTTACAGCTGAGAAGATGCACTGATGCATGACCATTACAAAACTTTATAAATCACCAGATTTCAGCTGAAGGACTAATTGAGATTCTCCATTTAAAAAAAAAAAGAATATAAATATTTTGGGAGAATTATATATTTTAAAACATTTTACTGTTGCATTGTTTTTTTTTAGTGTCTGGATGTGTTTTATAACTGATTATATGACAACTGGAATCCCTCTGCCATTCCCATTCACTGACATTAACACAACCGCAAAATGGCAGACATATTAGGTCATAGGCCAATGTCGTGGTCAACAACACATTTAGAATACAGGGATTATCTAAGCCTTTAACTATGAAGTCTCTAATCAAATGGTTTCTGAGATATGAGGCTGTGACACTGGAAGTGACAGCTGTGCACCAAGTATGAAGTGAATATCTCAAACTGTTAGGTCTTTATTGTCTGGAAACCAAATAGTCCAGCCACAAAAGTAGCAGCAGTGTTATGCCCAAAATAATACCAGATCCTCCGTGGGGATGCAACATACAGTAAATAAATACATAAATGTCACAAAGGCTCAAATTTACATCACAGCTTTCTGAAAGACTGAAGTCACAGTCAGAGAAGAAAGGCAATGAGGCTTTTGTATTATTGCAATTAAAGCCAGATGTTCAATAACACAAAAATAATACATGTGTATTAAATAGAGTACAAACAACTACATACATACAAAAATGGCATACAGAGTAGTTTAGGTCATCACGACCATCCTGAACTTCTTAATTTTTTTTTATGACGTAAAAGAAAAAGAAAATGGTTTTGTTTTTGGCGCTCTTCAAATTTGCAAGATCATTAAGCAAACACAAAGATTTTGTTCTTAATCACGTTGGAATTAAAATGGATTAAACATACAGTACTAGGGTGAATTATTGATAAAGTGCCTCTAAAAACTGTCAGCAGTGGTTACAACGAGAAACAAGAGTCTCAGATGTAGGTTGTAACGCTTTCATCTGTAGAAATGGGACTTCACAACTGAGCTATTTAAGATCATGCGTGACTGCTCTTTTAGAGATGATGACTTTGTTTTGCAGGATTGGACAGACCTAAAATAATTTAGACCCTAGTGATTTGAGACTATGATTTATTTATTCAGTGGTAATTCCTTTATGTTTAAACCAAAAGTCGTTTTCACTCTTGTTTTGCAAGGTTTGAGATAAGTGATTCACTTGTTGTGGTATAATTCTCTTAACATTACTGTAGTCTAAAATGCTTGACATCTTTAAAGTATCATGTATAATTCAGTAGTAAATACATGCTAGAGTTTTATTTATATATATATATATATCATTAGTGGTTAATCACACCAAGGGGGATCTCAATTTTAGTATATGGTTTCCACGCTGGTTGATTTTATCTAAAAAAAGAAGATATGTAAAAAGAAAGCCAGGTTAACACGACACAATTGGAGCTAACTTAGCTTTCATAGGTTAAAAAAAAAAAGTATTTATTTTCTAAAGATATACAAGAGAAAGAGAGTTGCTACACTACAGATATAATACCTGAATACCTGATTCAAATACTCCAGTTATAAAAGCTCTTCCAGAGCATGTGTTCTGTTGAGTTTTCAACTTCTGTTCATGTTTAAAATATGCATGGGTTTGTTTGCTCTGTAGCAGTGATGGTCATTAAGTAGATGTTACCATAGAATCATTCAAAAGTATCTAAAAAATGCAAAATCTGAGTAAAAGCACATATGCAGCCATGAAACCATGCACAATCTGAAACTTATAACACTTAGTCTGTGAGAAGTGATAAATGTTTTAAAGCCTAGCATTTTCATTAGAAAATTGACATTTATGGCTGTTTCAAAGTTGTAGGAAGTTGTAGAATTTCAATATATGGAGGAATAAAACAGAATACTGGTATGTTGCACAGTTAAACAGGGGCTTTGAGAGCAGTTTAAAACGACAGAGGCTGTCTGGGTATCAAGGGATTAGCTGAACAAATGTATTTATTAATGTACTCCTAGTTAAGCACAACGTCCAAACCTTTGCATGTTAAAAGCAGTTTCATGAGAAAACTCTGCAGCATATTTAAATAAATATATGATTTGTTAAAAAAATAGGACACATTATATTCCCACTGTTAATAAATGCTTTCTTGTATGCATTTCCCCAGTTTTCCGTGTTCCCAGTTTTATTAGTCTGTAACTTGAACATGTCAGATGGACATAGCCCTCAACAGAGAACACCTGTTTACTGTTATTGCTTTTTATTGCAGTAGAGAGGTCAGAGTCAGTCTTCTGAGCCATGATAAGGTTTTACTTCAACGTCGACACATTCAACAAACAAGACAATTTTTTTTATTAGCTAATCCTCATTTAATAATTTCAGATCCTTGTTATTTCTATATTACATGTTAGACATTAGCAGGATACTTTTTTTTTCTTAGAATTTAAAAATAGCTGTACATTGAATTATACATACCCTATCTTGTGGAGATGTGCTATGAACTCTGTAAATTAACTGTGAACTATGAAAGCTGCATACTTTATTTCAAGGCAAAAATTCCACGTTCCTTTATTGTAACACCCCTTCACTAACCAAAAAGGGGGGAAAATACAAACTGGAACTTTGTAAATACCTTAGCTGTACTGGAAACTCAACTTCTCTATTATATATCTCTGTGTTGTATTGATACAAAAATAGAATTCCTTCATTTAAAAAAAAAGAAGCAACACAACATATCTTTGATCCAATACCATATTCCTTAGACACTCTGCAAATGTAACAAACAAAAAAGTGGAGAATGATACAAAAATAGAAAAAAAAGAGATCAAGATAAAGGGGATACAAAGGAGAAAAAAAAACAGAATCATCTGAACAGTGACTTCAGGAAAGACACTCAGAGAAATGTTAAGCAGGGATATTTAATATTAATAGTGCTTCAGGTTCTATGCATGTACACAGCATACACGCGGTATCTCAATTAAGAAATGACAGTGTCCATCAGTTCTGTTTTAAAATGTAGACACATTAGCTCCTTTAAAAATGCATGAGAATGTGCCCTAGAAGCAAGTTTCCCAGAGTACAGTCTTTTTTCAGGGCTATTAGAAAAGTGATATACTTAAACATACAAAGGACCAGTTATTACTACTATTATGGGTTGTTTGCTTCTAGATTTGCAGAAGCCACATCTTTCATTTTTTATTCTGCAATAATGGTAGGTTACGTGTTTTTGATTTTCACCTTTACCAGAAGCACTAGTTGCATCAGCATTGGACTTTCTAGGAAAAGATGTTTGCTGCCAGCCATAACCGTGACATACATCTTAATCATCAAGCTTCAAGAGGCAAGATGACCGCAGTTAAGAACTTGAGAGAACATCTACTTCAGTGGTTTTGCAAGTCCATTAGGAAACCATGTGTTGTATCTTAGCTGTAATATTGCTTTATTTTATTATAGACACTGTTGTTAAACAACGATTCTGCTGAAATGGACTTCACAGTACAGTACACTACACTACAGTACACCACCGTATCCAATCGCCACTGAATTCTAAACAGCAGTCATCGCCTATAAGCTACAGTACAGAGCACAAAATCTTAGACTGTCAACAGCACCCATAACATTGCATTCCTGTGTTTCACAGTAAGCCAAGGAACTGTCATACCTTCATTCTGTTTACAACATCTGCTGCACTGCTACTCTTGCTATTGGCAGTTTAAAACAGAGAAATAAAGCAAAAACTGGCTTCTGTACTGTATCTTTTCTGACTATATTTTAAGCATGTAAAAGACTACACAGTAGAAATGACATGCTGTACTCAAACTATTTAATCTACATTTCAAAAGGCTCTGCATATTGAATATATATATATATATATATATATATATATATATATATATATATATATATATATATATATATATATATATATATATATATATATATTCATCCTGATCTTAAGGACAGGACAGTCACTAAAAGTAAGCTCCATAAATCCTGTAATTAGATAAAGTACAGTTTTCAATATATATTGTCCATCCTTGTTTTGTCCTCTTCCTGTAACAAATCCTTACTTCAGTGTACACAGTGCCCTCCGCTGGGAGTATTAATGATCTGGTAACTGAACCCTCTGACCAGTGCTTGCTAATTCCCATTCCTAATCAGCAGCTAGCAGTAAGATTAAGGGCATTCATTTCCTAGATGCTCTTGAAGGAAAAAGTGACAAAAACACGTGCCTTGTATGACTGCTGGAACAATGCCACACATTAATTTCAGGATCTGACGTTTGAACCCACTGCCTTTAATTCACTGCCCTGAAGGCAAACACTTAGTAAAAAGTGCATTGAGCCAGTTGAAAATGTTAATCTTGGTTTAAGGTTAGCACCCTGGATTTATTAGCAGTGCTGTTTTTTTGTTTTTGGTTTTTTTTTCCAGAACTCACAGCCCTAACCACGTTGAAGCCTGATCCTGAAAAATGTATTTATTTACAAATAAATGTGTTTGACACAGTATATATTTTGTGCTATATTTGTTATTATAAATGTTTATTGTATATTTAAAAAAAACCAACAAAAAAAACACACACCTGTTTGTCTTTTAGTGGCAATAAGGTCCAGAACTAATAAGTCGTATCCCCAAACGGCGAAAGAATACAGGATCCAGAAAGCCACCTTCCAATAAACCAGAGACAAGGATGCAGCCCCGGTCACTATGACACTCAAAGTACTGATGTGTGAGATTCAATTGCGCGTCCTACACCTGTATATACTATTTTTTTTTCTTTCTTAAAGCTCAATTTACAACATAGATTTAAAAAGCTATGCTATTAATTTAAAAACAGAAATATGTGGGCATATGAGAACAATCCAGGATACTTATTTTCATTGTATTGGTGCAATAACCTGATAAAATTCATTAGAACCCTACATTAGTGTGAGTAAAATTAGAAGTGAGTAAAATTAGAAACCACTCATAACCAAATCATACAGTGCCAAAAATAAAATCACCCCAAAATGCCTGTGGCTATCACCAGTTACAATACCCTTAAATGGTCATGCCCGATATAGATGTTTACATGCTTAATATTATAGTGAATTACACCTCTCGCTTGACATTTGAGGTAATGTATTTGTATACCTGACACTGCAATAAATATACTCAGTATATTCAGCAAGCAACAGCATTATTTTTTTGTTAAAAGGGAGACAGTGCTTTACACTACTGATGCAGGTAGCTTGTAAAAACGGTTCAATGTAACGTGTTGAATATAATTTGTGGTGGAACTACTTCTGTAACTGTACCCATTTTTCCCTTTGGTAACCCCTAGCACCATGTAAACAACAAACCATAATGTACTACAGCAACGGTAAAAAGAAGAAAAAAAATGACAGTACATTAAAAAAAAAAAAAAGTTCTACATTGAGTTTCCTCTTGATTTCTGTTTTTTTAATTTCGTGGTTTCTGACAATGAATAGCAATATAAACAGCATCATGTGTATGTTATTCTGGAAATGGAACATCTACATGCAATTTAAGCCAATTTACAGTAAGACACACCTGCAGTACTGTTATACAAGTGAACATTTTACATTTACAGACAGTAATCAATCTGTAAACGCTGCACTCTAGTGGGCATTTTGTGTTCATATATTTTGGGTACAATGCTGGTTCCTGTTTCCTTTTATTCAACGTGCGAGAGAAAATAAATGAATTAAATTGTTGATATACAATTGACATAACTCAAAAGGTACCAGACTGTTGCTCTGTTAGAAGCTGACTGCAAGTGAACACTGCCGTTCGGTGAAGTAGCAAGTCGGCCACAAGAAAACTATTACAACTGTGCCTGACAACAACTCAGACGTGCCAGGGGCACAGGATCTCTGGAGCACTGAAATCATATGTTTATTTAATAACTTGGGTTTTCAATTTAACCCAGTTCCTGACATCTAAACCCCTGCTGTGATTGGCAAATCTTATTGTCCTTTGAAGGATAACATTGCCTGTGAATGAAACTTCTGGGGAAAAAAGTAATTTGGTGAACTCTGACCTCAGCATGGCATTTGCAGCTCAGCTGACGGACGGGAATCTAAGAAGAAGAGTAAGAAGAATTGCAGGGTAGATATTGCCAAAAAAGTTTGAATTTGCTCCGTCACATTTTGCCTCCTCATATGGCAACGAATGTCAGGTCCTGCAAATTGAAATCGTTCGCACACACTAAAGACATTTGTGTAAGTGAGAAGAAACCAGTAAGCAACACAAAAAGATTATAATGTAGGATTCTAACCAATAAATTCAATCTGTCAACTGGCATTTGTACTGGGAGAGCTGTGACACCTGGCAGATAGGTCTCTGAGCCCTGGCATAAAGGATAAGAGAAGAATTGCTATGTAAAAGCCAGAGATTAAGGTTAGGAGACTATACTGTCTTAAAAGTGTACACTGATACAAGAACAGCACACTCGGTTAAAGCAGGGATTTTCGCCCTTCTATGTGAAAGTGATGTTGTACATCATTTAAAACAAGAACAGCACAGTTCATTAAGGGAAGCCATGGGGGACTGAACCTTTGTTCTCCTGGTCAGTTGCCATAAAAATAAAAAATAAAATAAAAAAATTGACAGTGTTTGTTTTGCCAGTTTTACAATCTGCACAGACCATAACAGTGAGCAACTGGATCAAAAATGTTTTTGAGAGCTTTCCCAACAGCAAGCAAACAGTACCTCAATCCTGACATGAAAACCCTCTGCGATTCAGTCCCAGGGCACTCAAACACTGCCAATTTTGCAGTTGTGTTCAATGAAGGTTACGGTAAGACCTCCAAAGTACTGTAATTTCACTTATGACTTAAAGGCCATATTAAAACCTGGGTCTCCTGAGGTGAAATGCATGAGAGGGTGGTAATGTATCCTGCTGAAGCAGTAGTGAGGTGAAATGCATGAGAGGGTGGTAATGTATCCTGCTGAAGCAGTAGTGAGGTGAAATGCATGAGAGGGTGGTAAAGTATCCTGCTGAAGCAGTAGTGAGGTGAAATGCATGAGAGGGTGGTAAAGTATCCTGCTGAAGCAGTAGTGAGGTGAAATGCATGAGAGGGTGGTAATGTATCCTGCTGACAGTAGTCCCAGCCTGTAAGACGTTCAGTTTTGGCCCAATCAAGAAATCTCTGAACCATATAGGCCATCACTGCAAATATTCAAAGAACAAGTCCAATGTTGCTGTCAGCATGAATGGATTACCTTCTAAGCAGTAACATAACAGTTTTTTGTTTTCTTCAGTATTCTAATCAATAAGAAAAAAAAAAAGAATAGAATCGGTCAGTAAAATAATTTTCCAGCAAACTGACAAAATAACAAAGTTCCCAGTGGAATCTCCCTCATCTCGCTTAAATGCATTTAATAAAAAACACATTAAAATTGCAAAAAAGCAGCAGGTGGAGGAAATGATATTGTTGTCAATTACAAATCATCTGTAAAAAAAAGAGATTTTGTATTCATTCAGTTTGCTTGTGCACGGAATGTAAATAATTAAACAGCAGGTGTTGCTATGTGATTTTTGTTAGAATATGGATTTCCATTTTTGTTTCATTGTTCCATTGTTAAAGTAGAATCAGGCTTGTTATTGACATTTTTTTAAGCTTTGATAGTCACAAAATTCAGTAACACAGTAGTAACTGATGGAGACTTACTAAAATGACCCTGCTTAACTGGCATGGTAACCAATGGTATATCACATTTTCATTTTAGACCTGCCATATTTCCAATCTACCCACCAAGCACTTAACACTTTGTATGGCTCAGTGATATAAAAAAAGGAAACATGTTCTTTACTTTGCAGCCTATGAAACGGGTGGGTTTGTAAAAGTGTGTGTTGTATTGCTTGATGGGAGGAATCCTGAGTACAGAAACATACAATGTAGATGGACATGAAACAAACAATCAAAAACTATAAATTAAACTGACTCATTTCCTCATATTTAACAAAAAATGTGAAATAGAAAAAGAAATGACAAGTGTAAAAAATGATTAGTAAGTATTCAGCTGTATGTTGAGATGGAAATAAGGTGTTGTTCTGGTTCACTATCCCTGTCAGCAAGTGAAAGACCAACAGCTGGCAGAGTAGCATATTGTTTATTGGACGTTTTTATTAATTCAGTGAAAATAGAATATTTTTCAGCACCACCAGCAAAACTTTTTCTACACTGTTTTTACTGTTAAGTGGCAGCATGCTTGTTTGAATACAAAAAACAGTAACCCAACAAAGACAGTTGTTAGAGGTTTTTGACAGCATATAATAATAATAATAATAATAATAATAATAATAATAATAATAATAATAATAATAATAATAATACTACATTTCACAAAGCATGTGAACTTTTTGACTAATTAATTTAGTATTCAGTATAAATCAAATCCTATTAGTTTACAAGCTGCCTCAAGCACTGAATACAGCTTATTTTTCTGCACTGATAATTGTTATGTTTATTCAATATAGACCTAAACTTAATTAAATGCATATTAGCAATGGCAAACCACCTCCTGGCTCCCTGTAACAACCAAAAATGATTACATTATAGGGCAGAAAATGTTATCATTTGTTTATTTAGCAGACGCCTTTATCCAAGGCGACTTACAGAGACTAGGGTGTGTGAACTGTGCGTCAGCTGCAGAGTCACTTACAACTACGTCTCACCCGAAAGACGGAGCACAAGGAGGTTAAGTGACTTGCTCAGGGTCACACAATGAGTCAGTGGCTGAGGTGGGATTTGAACCGGGGACCTCCTGGTTACAAGCCCTTTTCTTTAACCACTGGACCACACAGCCTCCTATTAATAACTTAATCAATTATTACATTATCGCTTAGTTATTACATTAATGGCTGTTACACTCCCTGCTAAACACAGGCGCCGCCTCCTCCTCTGTTTGGCTGCCAGCAACATCTTTACAGAGATTTGCTGAAAATACTTGAATGGCAGCAGATATTAAATAATGTACCTACAAAAAGCAAATATGGTGCTGTTCATCATGGTGACATCAATTTGATCAGATTTCTTGTTGTTTTAGAAACAGTAACTGATAATTAAAGATATAGGAGCGTATCGCAAATTTACACCACTGGCACAGAGTCGGCAGGTGCAGATCAGCGACATTGGTAATGTAAGTGTTAACGAAGCGGTAAAACAGAAATGTAACGGCAAAGTGCTTTACATTTGTGTGGGACTGCGTCGCTGGCAGAATTCCATTAAAGCTGACCAATAAAGAAAAATGCAAGTAAGAAGCTGCAAGCAAATCAGGAGCACCAGACATTCCCTTTAAAAAAAAAAAAACGCAGCCCTAGCGATTGCATTTGCTATGATCTTGATGAACAAAAAGCTGCTCCTTATTACGTTAGCACAATTTGTTAATGCAGCACATAGAAATCAGGGATGTACGAATACTGGTACCTGGATCTCACTCAGCTTAAACCAGAAGTGTTGTTAAAACGCAACTCTGGCCCTGACTTATATCCAGAAAGTGACCAGACAGTGGTTTAATGTCTATTTAACAAGGAGTCTGACAGTTTTGAAGTTCTAATGTCACTAAGTCTTGTTGACTTAGTGCAACCAATTGCCTTCAGAATTCACACAATAAGTTAAATGGAGTCCATCTGTGTGCAATAAAAGTGGTTCACATGATTTCAGATTAAATACATCTGTCTTTGTAAGGTCCCACAGTTGGGTAGTGCATTCAAAGCAAAGATACTACCATGAAGACCAAGAAGCTTTCAAAACAACTCTGGGATAAAGTTGTGGAAAGGCACAGGGGAGGGGTATAAAAAAAATTCAAAGGCATTCAATATCCCTTGGAGCACAGTCAAGTCGATCATTAAGAAGTCGAAGGTATATGGCACCACCCAGAATCTGCTTAGAGCAGACCGTCCTCCCAAACTGAGCAGCCAGGTAAGAAAGGCATTGGTCAGAGAAGCCAGCAAGAGGCCAATGACAACTCTGAAAGACCTACAGCGTTCCATGGCTGAGATGGAAGAAACTGTCCATGTGTCAACAGCTCAGGTACTCTGCAAATCTGGCCTGTATGGAAGAGTGGCAAGAAGGAAACCATTTCTGACAAAGCCCATGTAAAATCCTGCTTGGAATATGCAAAAAGGCATGTGGGAAACTCTGAAAAGATGTGGCAAAAGATTCTGTGGTCCGATGAAACAAAAATTGAACTATTTGGCCTAAATGCAAAGCGTTATGTCTGGCGCAAACCCAACACAGCACATCACCTAGGTAACACGATCCCTACTGTGAAGCATGGTGGTGGCAGCATCATGGGGATGCTTTTCATCGGCAGGGACTGGGAAGCTTGTCAGGGTAGAGGGCAAAATGGATGGAGCTAAATACAGGCAAAAGACCTAAGACTGGAATGGAGATCCACCTTTCAGAAGGACAATGAACCGAAGCACAAAGCCAAAGCGACACTGGAGTGGCTTAAAAACAAGAAAGTGAATGTGCTAGAGTGGTCCAGTCAAATCCCGGACTTGAATCTGATTGAGAATCTGTGGCAAGACTTCAAGATTGCTTTCCACCAATGATCCCCATCCAACTTGACAGAGCTTGAACAATTTTGCCAAGAAGAATGGGCGAATATTGCACGATCCAGATGTGCAAACCTGGTAGAGACTTACCCCAAAAGACTCACATCTGTAATTGCTGCCAAAGGTGGTTCTACCAAGTATTGACTCTGGGGGGTGAACACTTATCTAACCAGGACATTTCAGTTTTTTTTTAATTTTTCATTAACTGTTGTTTCACAATAAAAATTCTCTTGCCTCTTCATAGTGTTGAGTAGGTTTTCAGGTTGTAACACAACAAACTGTGAAATGTCCAAGGGGGTGAATACTTACTATAGGCACTGTATATGGGATGTCTGTGATGGGTGGCAATTCATGTACACAGTTGAAGTGGAGACCACTTTGAGCAGATATGCAAATCAGCAAGAAGTATTTATTTATTATAATTTATTTACCCATTATTTTGGGTATTATTATGATGGGTGGGGGGGGGTTGTGTACAGTACATAGTAAAGTAGGAGATAAATCAGAGAAACCAACAAATATGCAAGCCATGCTATTTAATATTTGAGTGTTATTGTGATGGGGGTGGGGGGTACTTGTGTAAAAGGTTGCTAGCGATTTACAGCGATTTTTAATGCTGAATTTACAATATGTCTTTTCAACATTTATAAATTATATCTGAAAGCACAATTTTGAAAACTTGTAACAATGTGTTTGTTAACATGTATTTAGCTAAATCTGGACTTTTTGTGGTTAAATCTAGGAAAAAATAAGCGATTTACATTAAATCCGGAAAAAAAACACCTGTTAAAATAGGGTCAGCAGGGGGAAGTGCAACACAATGTATTCTAAGTAAGGGGGGGGGCGGCATATAAAACGTTTGCACACCACTGCTCAAGCTCTCTAAACATGCAATGCCCATTTAAACAAATTGCAGATCGCACCATCCTCCAGTGCAAATTCTGACTGAAGACTTGCCGTCACTGTGGTTAGAACATGCTGTTCCCACTGTACACAAAAAGTGTTTACTATTCATGAAGCAACATGTCAATAATGTGTTGTATAAACTGAAAATTGAGTAAATACTAATATAACTTTAACGTTTACTGAATAACAAAGTTTAACCAATTATGGTCATGCTTTTATTCCACAATCAATAATGTCAGTTTAGGAATAAGGGATCTTCTATAGACTCACTAAGACAAAGGTTTAGAGGACGTCACAAAGTTTCTCAAATAAATCACAAACCAGACAGGAACAAACTGTTTATGTCTATAACCTATTGTACCTGTCTGAATGGTTTAAAACTGTGCTATTTTTATTTTTAAAACTAGGAGAGGACTAATAAGTTTACAGACTCCTTGCAAGTGCTCATTAAAAACAACTTCAACTAAATCTCACATATCCAATACCACACCAGTACAGTCTAAGAACTGTTCATGCTGCAATTAAGTACCTGGGCTTCAGATATAAAATGTGAGCTGGGACAGCACTGGGAAAGTACTGTATATAATCATAGTTCTTGTGTGTATTTTTTATTATTCTTTATCAGACAGGGACTGCTTACATCTCGCCACGTTTCTGTATCCAAGACTAAACTAGAATATGGGTCGAGATAGTAGAAAGCAGACAGCTCACAGTGACAAACTGACATTTAACTCGGAATGCAGCTCGCAAGAGATCCAATACCTTTAAAGTGCATTGATTTCTACTAATGAAATTAAATAACTATCGATTCTGCTTCAAAAAAGACCATAAACTGGTTTTCAGTAAAAAAACAAAACAAGGCACAATGCATTATTAAAGAAGTTAACATTGATTTTTCCCCTCTAAAACATCAAGCTTTACATTTTAGTCTGCATCATTTAACTCCTATATTGCCTCCTAATTTATAACCCCCTTTTTTCCCCACTTAAGGCCATTTTACACCTGATTCAATCTGTAATGTACCTTATTTATGTACAAGAAACCATCAAAATTAAACTGTTTCTTACCTGATTGACGTGCTTCAGTTTATCAATGATCTGATTTATCATTGGGTCTGTTCCTTTCACTTTTACCTCTGGGTTTCCAGATTGAGCTTGAATTCCATTTCCAACCACTCGAAGAGTATAACTGAAAAATAAATGAGATGTAACTGAAAATGGGTTACTTTTTGTATTCCAGTAACTCTAGATTCTGAATTGATGGCCAATAAAATAAACACTACTGGACATGGTTATACCTCCAAATACAAATGAGCTTCCATTTTAATGTTAATGGTACCACCCTACGTCAATCACAATAATTTCAATTTAACTCTGGTTTTTGCAGTTTTTTTTGCAGCATGTTTAAATTCAGAATCTCTACTGGAACAAACTGGACTTCCACGGTTGATGATATTTAATTGTGGCTATTCGGAGGCACTCCTAAAATGATTACTGCAACAAATAAAAATGGTATACCTGTGCCTGGCCAATTCCCTATTGAAGATGTAGTTATAAAAACAACTGGCTAATAGGTAGTCTTGGAAACCATAGGGCCATGGCCATTTTAACATCCATATAAAATGGTCCACATTGTATAATGAAATTGTTTAGGAACGACAGTTTTTACAACAAAAGCCCCGTATCATAGCTAAACTGTTCTAAAGTTGATTTAGTGTGCATATTGTTAGTACCTTGTAATGAAGTAATCTGTCTCTTTACGCAAAAATCTACGCAAAGACACGTCAAATAGCCAACAGGGATGTGGAAAGGAGAAACACCAGTGGGTCTCACTGCTAATTTTCTTAGTCTAAGTGCAGAATGATGAATTTGATGTAGGAGCAATAATAGACCCACCATCTGTGCTAATCTTTCTGGGAAACTGGTGTAATGCATCATGTTGGTTTCTAAGGAAGCCTGTTTTCTGCAGAACAATTTGTTTCCATGAAAGTAAAAATGCTAAATCACAAAACTGCTAAGTTTATATTATCCCGAAAGTGATAGAGCATTAGATTCACAAGGTCAATCCTGTTTAAACTATAAATATTCCAAAATGTGCTGTAGAGAACTTTGAAAAATATAGCACAGACAGCTAATATCTGGAATTTAATATTTATAAAGTATCATCGACAGTACACCTAAAATTCTCTTGGTCTGATGAATTCAAAACAAGATTATGATCTAACATCATTTTCATTCTACAGGACTTTCTGTGCTCAGCACAGGATAAAATGACTATATCTTCAAGATCTAAGATCTAAGGGAGTTTCAACTGACCCACCTGGGTCCAAGTCATAGATATTATTGCATTGGAGAATTGTTTTAAATGAACCCTGAACAATACTACTACGTGAAGTTACATGTACTGAAACAATGGCAGCACAATACAGCATTATGGCTCAGTATTTTTGATTTTAGTTAAATTGGAATATAAATATATTTTAACACTGAAAGAAAAAAAAAAAATAATGAAACGTGTGTTGCAGGTCATTACTGCCATGCAAGAGGACCAATGCTGACATTTCTGTATAGATCTAGATCTCATAAACGGCATCAGAATCCTCCTAGGAAATCATTCAGATTCTTGTGGAATAAAAGGAAAATTTAATTAAGAAAATGGACAAACACCAAGAATGCAAAAAAGTTCATTATTAGTTTTGCTTACATACTGTAGTCACATTACGTGGCCTGATACAGCTGTGTTCACAATCACATGAGAAACAGGCCTCAACTTCTTCATACTGAACACTTCAGTATAATTGTTGTAAAGGAATCCAATAACACGACTGGAACTCCAACAACATCCTAAGCAGGTATGACTGAGGCTGCTTGAACTTTATTTCATGATATTCAAATTCCACCTTTTTAAAATGCCAGCATCACATTCAAGTTATAATAATACCTGTAAGATGTATTGTACTCTGCTGTGCTATTTTCAAAATTTCCAGATCACTCGACATAACTTTCACTACTTTTTTGGCATTAAGAAGTTCTTCAGGGAAGCTTGGTGGTATGTTTGCATTTTTGGCCGCAAACCGGGAATTATCGTTTTTCTTTCTGGTCAACTAGTCGCAGGTGCACAACGATAAGTCAGTGGACACACCTATTATTTTCACTTTCTTTTTTTATTTTACAAATATGTACCATTAATTATTATTATTAGGGCTACCACATTATAATAACTGTTGCTTTGACTCGCCCATTTGTAAACTAAACATTTTAATTATAATGTTTAAAACATTTCAGGACCATGTGTCTAGAAAACGCATCTCTTAATAAATCATTTGTAAATGTTTATAACAAACATGATTTTATAACATGACATTACGTTTTGTTTTTAAAATTATGCCTCAATCCTAAAACACTAGGTGATGGACTTAGCTGTGGACAATGACAGTTTTTGATGGGATGTAAGTATAAAATATACATTTCAAAGACTGACCCAGTTTCTAAATGTTTAAGGGGCATGCTTTAAAAGTAGACATGTTGTACTTGGATCTAGTAGGAATCATGTGCTAATCTCTGAGTAATTTTGCCAGATAATATGTGTTCTGGGACATCATTCCAGAAAAAAGGAGGTGTTTACTTCCATACCCTCAAAACAAAGAACTGGTACTGCATTTTAATCCATGCCTTACTTCTAAGAGCTATTTTCTCATTTGAACCTGGTATTCCCAGCTCCCTAATTATCCCATTCTTATTGTTTAGTTAATTGTAAATTAGAAAGAAAATGATTTTGAGGTGTGCTTTTACTTTTCAATGATGTAATTCAAATGTTATAACCTTTTAATTTTTTATGAATCAATGCATTTAAATAATCCAATCTAAAATAAACAGCACTCTACAATTACTACATTCAAATAGATCTGCTAAGCCTTTATAAGCTTTATTTTCTTGCTACTCTCTAATCTGTGGTGAAGTGTCACAAATGAATTTCACACTTGTAGGTGGACTTGCATAACTCCTCCAGAGTTCAGGAAAAAAACCTTGCGATAAAAATAATTCTCAAGGCAGAACTGAGGGGGAAACTTGTTAAATTTAGTGAATTCTAAATGCATAAAGCAAACTGACTGATTGCACAGTGCTGTTAGCGGGACTGTGGGATTTAAGGTTTTTTGCGGGTGGGAGAGGGAGTGGCTTTTGTGGGGCAGGACAGGAGCATGATTAAAAAAAAATTCCCGAACAGGGCTCTGCTATACCCATACAATTGGCTATTATGTTTGCATTTCCAGTTTGTAAGCTATATTTTGCTTGTCTTTCAGTTCTATTCTCAAGGTAGTAAAAGGTACACATCAGCTGCTTCCTTCTCAGTAGAGTGCTTTGTTTTCTGTAATTATTTCTCTTCATGCTGTTTTGCCATCACTCATTGTGCACTACAAAATGAAACTGCATGATACGAATTATAATAAACAAGCACATCACTAACCAAGGACAGCTAGACAAACAAATGTATGTATCCAAGGGAAAACAAAAGAAAGCATTTGATAATATAAAACTGCCAGAACTAATTAGACTCCAATACATACTGATGGGTTACTAAATATTTTGCTTTAAAAAGACCAAAGGCTATTGAAGTAATGCTAATTCATGAGACAGCTATTTAATGTACAATGCCTCAGAGACAGACGTCTGACATTGCATATTCTTTCCATTGTAGTAACTCATTGGAAAACAGAAGTAGTCCAAACAGAGAGAGAGAGAGATTACCTGATAATTTTACTACAGATATTTGACACAATGCTGACACATCCATTATGCCACTCTGGGACTGTTATGAGAACTAAAATGCAAACAATCATGTGTCCTTCCGGTACATCCTTTGAATCAATTCTGTATTATCTGATGCATTGTTGTTCACTGCTAATTTATGGAAAATTAGCAGCAAATGACAGCTAAGCTATGTGTGCAGCATTAGAATCAGGAAATAAACTTGCAAGCCATGAGCAAAAAAGGCCACTGCACTCAAAGGTCAAATGAAGAAATTAACCTAATCTGCTGTGTTATGCCAAGTACAACCTGCAATATCAGCATATGTACTGACAGAAGCAACCTCTGCCTGCTATCGGCTTTAAAAAGCCCAAAGGGATAGAACATTAACAGAAAGGGCTAAGCTCTTATTGGCCTCTTTAGGAATTGTGTAGAGCCCAGAGGCGGCTTGTCAACCGAGGCAAGTGAGGCATGGCCTCACCAATAATTCCCAAAGGCTAAAAAAACGTTTTGCTTACTCTTTTTAGTTAATTGAAACACATTTAAGCAGTTAAGCATGTATATATTAAATAAATTTAAGGCCACAGGAGCGCTTGCGACATTATTTAAAAGTCAGAACTTGCTTTCACCAGTAGCGAAAGCGCAACACTAGAAAGCTGGAACAGTGTAGTGCTGCGGTGAAGCACAAACCTTTAGCACCTCAGAAAGCTGCTTGTTACCAAGGCAACTAACCACGGCAGGGGTCCCTTTATAAAGGCATTGCTATGGTAACCACAGCTTGGTGAGGCGGCACCTACTGGATTTGGAGTAGTTAGAGTTTGTGCAATTTTAATTTTTTCTATAATGGCTTTAGTTGAATCTGATATTATATGCGACCTGAGGAAAATACGATGATTGATGTTGCAGATAACCCCACTTTTTTCTGTCTTCCCTAAAACTTATAATGCTGCATAATGCTAATCATACATGGATCTACATGTGTTTGTAAAGTATCATACACATTGAATGTACCAGGTTTCTCTTTAGAACTGTGACTAAAAATGTTTGATAAACTGCATAGCAGGCTTGTGAATTCAGGTGGTTACAGCTACTGTACAGTTCTTCAGAATACACTTGCAAATAGCTTTCCAAACAACTGTCAAAAAGACTTTATTGTAAAGTACTACTAAGTACTATGTTTAAATGTGTATAACTATACTCCCATGCAATTTCTTCTAGTCATGTCTGAACAAAACCTGTGTCCATCCTCCACTTATGTCCATTGGAGCGACAAAGAGACTCAGGTGTTAATATCCATAAGGGGAAAGGATATGATAAAGCAGCTTGATACAATGCAAAACATGAAAATTGTTTAACCCACTCTCAAAATAAAATATGGTTTGCAACTTATTTCTTGGGAATCAGCAATACTATTCAATATTCCAATCATTTAGCAGACGCAGTCATACAAGTACAGCACAAATAAGGATGCTATATTTGGTAGAAAGAGATACAAAATAATCTAATGAAACAAAAATGTGATACAAAATGAAAGTTCAGTACGCTTCAGTAGTGTCCGTCTCCTCCCTGTCAATAGCCCAAACGCCTGTTCAACCACCACTCGGATTTGGCCCAGTTTATTATAATAAAGATATAACCCCCTGTAGCTGGGCAGCAGGAGAGAAGCCCTGCACATGAAAAGGTGTGTTCATGTTCGGTGTGGGTGTTCGGAGGTGTGAACGAGAGCGAGAGAGGAGGGTAAAAATAAGTGGGATCGGTGAAGGCTACTGCCCAGCCTGATCGTATTGTTTAGTATTCGAGATTAGATTTTGTTTGACTTTTATTTTTGCTCTGTGAGCAGTGTGTTTTTGTTAAAATATTTTATTTTGTTTTTGTTTAAATAAGCGGCGCGGCTTTCTTTTGCACCGCAGTACTTTCCTGTTTGTTTTTCTTCCTGCTGCTGACGTCACCACTCTGCCAAGCCTGCCCCCCCGCCCACCCACACCACACCCCACACACAGACACAGATGTGTGAAAAGAAGACTGGGCGACAACACTAAAACAAAGTATTAAAAAAATGGAAGCTATACTTTGGAAAAAGAATTTCCAGAATGAAATCAAACACCACATGGAAAGTTCTGGAATGGCCTGGTCTACATTTTTCTGTCATAGACTGGGTCCCACCCTGAAAACCCTAGCTGGAAATTGTGGCGTACCCTGGCCCAACCTGTGATGCACCATTACTGCCCTTCCGGATAGTTATAGTTCTGGATGGCAACGCTCCCACGCAGACCACAAAAACTGCAGACATATGAAAATCCTGAAGCAGATTTTCTTTATACCTCCATGTCTGCCAAGTCAACATACACTGCCTGGCAATCTCATTAGGATCTCTCAAACATATTGTTAATGAAGCTATGGGTACACAAGACACTTTTTATAAGACAGCAGGAGCTGAAAATGCCTGAAATTAAATGTTTATTATTATTACAATCAATTATGAAACTAAGCACTTAACATGCTGACAGCTTTGGGAAGAATAAGATTCTGTGTTAAAATAAATATGAAAGATAAAACCTGTTACGTGCTGTGTGATGTGCTGATGGAATGTGCAGAATGTGAATACTAGAGCAAAGCCCAGACACAAGCTGTGCCTTCCTGAGCTTTCATGTGTCTCTAAAACAAAAACTGTAAAAATGCGAACACTTATAACTGTACAGATCTGTGTGCTTGTCAAAATGTACTGTATGTATGCATGTATGTATGTATGTGTGTATGTAGGTATGTACTGTATGTATGTGGTTAAATTAAATAATATGTTCACATAGCCTAGACAGAACAACAGAAAAGTCTGGATCAAGAAGAGGCTGCTCAGTCCATCAAGGCGCTTTCCAGGTTGCAGGGTTTACTGCATACAATTCAAGAAAAAAGCCTGGTTGGTAAACTTTGTGCTGGGTTAACTACAAATTATTCAGCTACCAGTATGTTCCAATCAATGAGAACCTCTAAGGCATGAACACTTATTGATTTGTGTGCGTCACATTGCAGTCAAGTTGCATTCCAGCTGGTATGAAATACTGGCCAAGGAATAATTGGAAGAGTCTAATTTGTGAGATATAGATTAAAATGGTCCCAATTCAACCATGACAATGCCACTGTGCATATGGATTTAAAAACTAGGTGCAGAATTCTAATATAACTATTATAAATCAACAGATATATCAGAATGCATATTGCATTTTGTTCTGTTAAATGAAGGTATAATATGTGTTAATTTCCATTGTGTTTCCTTATCATTTCACTGCAGTACGGTCTGGGGTCAAAGCATGGCCCTGGCTGCAAAGCATGGTAGTCATTAGCTGAATGCAGCTGATTGATAATTACAGTCTCCTCATGAAATGACCTAGGATTTGAAAGTGCAACAGAACAGGAAGTACTTACTACAGTACAAAATGTATGTCTTACTTCCAGGTAGTGTATATTGTTATAATGAGAATTCATATCTGCTATAACATGTTTAAAATTGCTCACGTGAGACATATGTTGCATATGCATTTTTTTTGTTCTATAGGTTGATTCAGGAAAAAAAATCAATTTTTCAATAAAAGTATAGCCATATTGAACATAAATAACAAAGTACAGTTTTGGAAGCCATACTTGCAGGCACTAGACTACACAAAATGTGAAACAAAGATATAGGCCAGCTGATTTAATTCAAAGAATGTAATGTGCATACTGCCAGTTTACACTCAGATCTTGCTTACAAAGCGTAAAGACTAGTAATTAGATAACAGTATCTGCTTTACTTCCTATTGTTTGATATGCAAACTACATTTTCTTTGAAAGAAAAATAAGTTATAGCTTAGCAAATTGATAATCAAAGCCATACTGATGCCAGGCCGGAAACTTCTCATGCAAATATGTACGTAAGTATTCACCGAATTTAAATCTACATAATACAAAACAGGTTTGCAAAGTATGATTCTCAGCCAGATATGATTTTCTTTTCAAAAGAAAATCCCAGAACAGCTCACATTCTAAATATTATTACCTTCTTAAACTAGATGAAAAAAGGTATATTTTTATGTTAGTATTTTTATAGCATTTTTAGTATTTTGGTGGAGTATTTTGGAAGAAACTCTATAATTGGGCAATGAAATGGTTAGGCTGCAGTAGTAATTTTTATCTAGTAATTAAATCAGGGCTTTTTCTCTTTTCTTTTGCTTATCGGTATATTTGTTCTGCCGCAAAACAATAGCTGCAACGACAGAACCCCTTACCTAATTATACAGTTCTAGACTATGCAAATAGCTGCTTATGTCACTTAGAAGAAGAAAAAATATATATTTTTAGGACAGAAGGGATTGGCTGCTAAAACATACAGTTGAAATCATCCACTAATGATGCTGTTTGAATTATCTTCCTCCACATGGTGCATATCTCTGCATTTAGTTATGTGTACAAAAAACTTCCAGTGGGACTTGTTTTTTTTGTGATCAGGGTAAACAGATCAATCATTCTGCCATTAACGGGAACAACCAACAAAATCCGTTTGGCTCGTTTCTACCAATTAAAATAACAGACTACTCCGTAGGAAAAAACAAAACACATCAACTGTTTTCCATAACCAGTCAAATATTTAATGCTCTGTATAATTTGCCATACAGCTCTAAAACTACAAACCTTGCACTACATTTTCAAATAACCCTGTACATTCCTTCTACATTTAAAGAATAACTTTTTTTTAGTAAATGTGTAGTTCCCAATTATTTAACCCCCAATTTTCTCCCCAGTTTAGAACCAATTGGAGCACCAGAGCCAATGTGACACTCCCTCTGCAGTCACCAGCAAACACAGTCAACTCAGCACTGCATTATAACTTTAAAATCTGTTTCAAAGCCCTTTTAAAAAAAGTTATGTGTAAAACGGTGTCAGGATGTTAACAATGAAAAGGGGAATGACAGGTACGTTATTTAAACAGTTCTAGCAGCATGTGGGCACGTGCAACGCTATATTTATCGGAACCCCACTACTTACTCTTTAAAGTGTTTGTTAATTGAAAATGGTGACGTTTATTGACATGAAAAAACTGGTCAAACAAATCCCACTCTGAGCATTGCAGTACTTACAATGTGATTGTCCAGCACTGTTTTCATGTTGTTAAAAGACTCAATGCAAAGCAAATGCTGCTTTCATTACAGTATAATATACAGTATAGAGTCTCCAACGTCTTGTTTAGTTGTAGGCTGGGAAATAAGAACAATGTTTGCCCTGACTGTCAAGAAGCAGTGTGAAGGATCACATTCCAAGTTTCCCCTCAACCACTAGGCCAATGTGTACTTTTTATGTAGCCAAGGTGTCTCTTAAAAATGCTGTCTTTAAAAAAATGCAGCTTGAAATCATCTGTTTCTTTGCACTTAAAAGATCTTTGAAACAAGCTGATAAAATGTGCAGTTTCTCAATCTCAAATCTTTGCAATCAAAAGGAAATGTTCACACTGCAGTTGTGTTTATTTTATTTTGAAAATTACCATACAAATTGTACCATGATGACTGTGTTTATGTGGAATTTTTTTATGTTATAAAACAAATCCAACATTTCCGTTTATCTGTTAAAACAAGTATGTGTAGACATGTTGAATCCATCAGAGTGGTATTTATTTTGTGGTTTAGGTTTTGTTTCTAAATGTGCTCTCATCCTGTGTTTCACACAAGTACAAATTATTTAAAATAGTTGTAGCCATCAATGTGTAGTGTTGACAGAAGCACATAACACTCTTTGTAAGTCTTGTTTTCAGGTTGCACTTCCTTTGTCATCTGGAAAGTGAAATTGTCCCCCCTTCAAAGCCTTCTTTTCTCATTAACCAACCTGCTGCTTCCCCTATTGACTGACATGCTTTGCAGCCAGTAACATGCAGTATCCAAAGACATTTGAAATAACCTTGGAAGTACAACAGTAACCTACTTCCTTAGAGTAAGGCAAGTACACTTAGAACCTCCCTTTACCATTTTAGTACCAGATATCATATTTAAAATTAAAAATACAAGTTTGCTATAACATGCGTTTATGGAAATATTTTGTCAGCTAAAAGTACTTAAAGGTAAGAGGTAGGAAAAGTTTTGTTTCGGTGAAAAGTTCAAAGGCCACACTGACACTCACCCATTGTTCTGCATTAAATGGACCAAAAATGTTGGGGAAATATATACTGCAAGCAAATTGTGGAACTCTTTTTTTTTTTTTAGTATATAGTTTATTTAAGTAAAATATTCTTGTTCAACAGCGTATGTGGCAAAATCTGGAGATACAAGTGCCCAATAAGTATCAGCTAAGGAGACTAGATTAATGTAAAGATCTAATCTTATTTTATAAACTGGAACATGTCCCCCTGCTTCTGTGATGGACATGGCATACTTTAACACCTGGTTTATATCAGTAATGGTATTTTCCTTTTTTTAAACATAAGATGCCAAAATAAGTAGTTCCCAGTGTCTGCAACATTTCCCAGATTTCTCTGCTGTTTTGTTTTGACACTCCTCTGTGATGATTGATGTAATAGACTTAAACATTGTTATAAGAATCTTATCTTAACCTTAATCTTATTATTCCATAACATATGGGTCCTGACACACAGCACTGTATATCTGTTTTGCTTTGCTTGCATAACATACCATATTCACATCTCCTTTATTTATTTTTTACTAATATTTCAGTAATATTTTGACTTCTGCAAGCTTTACCTTGCTTCCATGCAGTTCTCAAAAACACTGGGAACTATTGGCAAAGCTTTTACTCCATGCCTGTGAACTGTGCATATTACATATTGTGAATATCGGGTATTGTTGTCTATTGTTACCACTGCATTTTACAATATATACAGTACTAAAAAGGTTTAATTTCCCAACCATTCTGTAAAGCCATTACCCTGTTACCCAACAGACAAATTACAATTAAACTTCAGACAAAAGACGTGTTTTACTTTTATTTACATTCACACACAACTATATAGCTGACACTGATTTCAGGTCCCTGGATTTAAGGGCACGGTCACAGTAATCTGGGTCTGCTAAACCAGGTAGAAATGCAAAAATATGTCAAGATAATCTGAAATGTATCAATTCTGACAAGTGATGATTGACACTATTTCAGATTCTGAAGTAGATGATAAAGATTTTGAAAAGCCAGCCTCCCTTGCAAAAGTGTATATTGGTAGAATAAGGGAGCCAATGTAGGAAACTCATATACCAGAACTTACTTTAAGTAGAGTTTCTGTGCCACCAACAGAGCAAACTGACTGACACATTGTGATTCCTGTGAGCAATTACATTAAATTGTTCGATAACTCAAAAACACAACAAAACGATCACTTCTTGGAATCTACTGTGAAATACACTGGGGGAGGCAACATTGGCTATTCTTGTTCATTTATTTGGAGGAATTGTTCCAACCAGTACTTAATTATGTATTGTACCCTTATGAAGATTATTAACTGAATAATTACAGAATTGTTTGTAACAATGTATTGCAATAGAATGGAATGGAACACAAGAGCCAAGGTTGTCTAGCCTAGTACTGTCATAATGCGAAGTACTGATTCCATATTGTGGCTGTTTATCTTGCCAGATGTTGGAGAGGATAGTGAACATTTTAAAAAAACAAGTGAAAACCTTTTTTTGTTCAGCCAACCATTTTGTCAATGTTCATTATTTAAACCCACACTAAAATGCATTACATACTGAACTATATTTAGCTTTTTTTATCTGTACTAATTTTTGGAGAAGTATACAAGACAATTTGGATTGATTATACATAAATAAATACAACATGGCAAGAATACTTCTAAATAAAACAATGACAGTCAGTGCTTGATGGCAAAGACAATCCTTTAGTGTAGCTAATGGAGTATTTAGGGAAAATGAACAATTGACAGTACTTCAAGCTGTACAGAAGCTGTACTATAAGCATAGGATACATTTGTGACCACTTGTAGCTGAGAGTAACGTAATCATTTGCAATTAACATGGTCAGCAGACAGACCATAATGATTTGAATCTGTTTGATCTGGGTAAAAGGCTTGTTCACTTCTCAAAGGTAAAAGGTCAATGCATTGAGACATGACTTTAATCCACTGAACCATACACCATCTGTGTCAAATTCAAGACTAATTGAACCTGTTTCTACACAGTAGATCCATTATGCCCCTTGTAGAATACCTTTTTTTTTTTTACAGTGATTTATGGTGATAAATAATAGTCTACATGTGCCTTTATATCATTTATCACTATTACTGTCTATCCAATACTGTCTATAAAAAAAAAGATTGTAAAAGGATTTAGCCAGTTGTTTGTCTTGTTTAGTGCACTTTCCCTTATTCTTTGTGGCCCAGGTTCAATTTATTTCTATTTGATGATGTGTTTAAGCAAATTGAAATATTTGTGTTTCACAAAAAAATCTAGCAAGTGTGCTCTCACAAATCATTATGCTAATAGATATATTTTATTAGTGGGTAAGTGTTTTACTGTGTGCATTTTTTTGTTCAACATTATACAGGTGTATACACTTTATCTTCCATATTCTTGGTTCATAAACTTCATGATCAAGTTTAATGACCATTGATCAAGTTATCATTAGAAAATGGAACAAAGATTTTCCTTGACAGCAAAAGTATAATTGAATGTGAAGAATACATTAATGGAGAAAAATAAAAGAAAATAAAATATGACCGCAAGGCAAATGCAAATAGAAACTAGAAACAAACATGCTAATTGATGTGTCTAAATGGAAACAAATTCAACATTTAAAAACTCCTACAAAGCAGAATCTTTTAGTATCACCAATATGAATAATAACAGCAACTTATTAGTTGGAGAATGTTAGGTTACGTATTTTATCAGTGTCACTTACGAATGGGTCATTCCCTGTCTATCACTGAAGCACAATATCAAAGCTGGACGTACTTGAACAGCTTCTCGTTTTTTCCATGTCACTGGCTAGGGCTTGCGCAGAGAAGATCACGGTAAGTGACACTGATCCCTTTTAGAGAACCAAGGTTACAATAGGATGAGATGTCACTTATGCAGGGACCATCAGCCTGTAGAACTTGGTGAAGGTGTGTGGCGATGACCAGACATCTGCCTTGCAGGACCCTTGCGAGGGAGTAATATCTGACTTGACAGAACCCCAAAGAGAGCCCTGAGCTTGGGGGGAAAGCACCAAACAGTGGATTGCACCCCTGGAACCCGGTGTATGCAATCCAGATACCAGGTAAAAATCATTCCTGCAGCAGAGGTCTCCAAGGAGGCCTTGGCCTTCCCCTTCTGTGAAACAGAAGGAGGTCAACTAAATTGCTTAAAATGATCATTAAGTGACATTACACAACAGAGTGGACAGACAATAACATCCCAGAGGGATGCACCACATCTCTTGCATGTTCAGTGTCAAGATAGGGAACACACAGATTGTGAGGGACTGTGGGGGGCAGTTTTTTTATGACCTAAGCCCATAATACTGAAATAAAAGTCTGGAAGAGGAGAACAAATGTAGCAGTACACTAGAAAGTGAAAGCTGAATTCGTACTGTAGAGTATATGCCAAATATTAACAAACTCAAAAATAGCTTATAAATTACCAAAAGGTACCATTCAAAATGCTCACTGTAACAGTGTGCATGCTGCGGGGATCAGCAAAGTCGGTATCCTCGAGAACTGATGGAGAATACCAGAGTATAACCAAGTGTGTTTGAAACAGAGAAAGTTTGTTTAGAGCAGAGACAGTCAAGCACAGTGCAACCCTTGGAAAGTAAATTCTTAACACAACACAATTACTGTTTTGTTACTGCCCCTGCAGTCTTAACATGACCACTTATGGGAATGAGTTTCACTTTACGCCAATGGAATCGTACAGAGACCTGAAAAGAGAAGATACAGAGACCTGAAAAGAGAAGCAAGAGAGCACAAGTAACTTACTAGTAGCAAGTAAGTAGTAAGAGTTTTAAACTGTTGGGTAAACAATTCACCCTAGGCGAATGTGAGATTTACAACGTTTACTCCTAAAAGTACAGCCTGTGGCTTCTCTACATTTATTACCAAAATAATCTGAGGCAATTATAGCACAAAAACAAGCAGTATAAGAATGATCTCACCACAAGAAAAGGCAGAGTGCTAACAACAGCTTCCATGGAAGTCGGAAGAAGAAAATGGGAAGAGCAGGTGCATCTTGCCACTGGATATACCTGTAGCATTAGCTAGGGGCAGGGCAGGCACCTGCTCAGGTACGCCAAGCTTGATATTGTGCTTCCGCAACAGTGTTACAGGTAAGGACCTACACATTTGCAAGTTCTAGTTGATCCTTGAAACAGAAATACATTATCTTTGATTTTCTTTACGTAAAAACAAACCAATATACTACAGGTTAGTGATTTCTTTATAATTTCTATACAGTAAATTGCTATAAAACTACTGGAAATAATACATCCCCAAAAGAAGCTCAGCTTTCCAATTAACCTATTATGTCTGTGATTCTTTTCCCATTCATAAAACAAGAGATGTGTTACATTTTTTTTAGAATGATTAGATGGCTAGATAAGAGGCTAGTCTTTGGGGACATGTTACAAAATCGGTAGACTGAAAACAGCATATTAAAGCATATTTCTGTCCTTCAGTGGCTGAATTATGTCATGTTGAATAGGACTTGTAGGTAGAGCTCTTGTTTTTCAGGGGAATTACTCTTGTATTTAGCCAATCAGTGTATGGAATGGCTGCATTATTGTTATTGCAGGTTAAAGTCAATATACATTTCTGTAAGCAATCAGAAGAACCTGACAATCAGAAACGCACATGTGTGTACATGTCCTTTCTGGATAACACTCATTTATCTTGCTGTCAGGTAAAGGGCAGAGCTGTGGAAGGTGAAACTTTTCTAAATAGGTCAGCTGTGTCACCATGGAAACAGCCAACAATGCTTTAAAATCATGATGTGTGCTCTAGAATCAGAACATCCCTGCTATTTTAAGAATAGAAGCTACGATAGATTTTCCTGTAGTGTGCACACTAGTGCTGCTGTCTTACCTGGTGAGTGAAAATAAAGTTTTGTTGAGGTATGTTTTTAAAGCTCATTTTTATTCATTAAAATCAAGTTTGCATTTCATGAAACATGTTCAACTGTTTTGTTTAACTGTTCAAAACACCTGTTGGAACAGTCCTTAAAGCTTCACATCTGTCATTTAATAAATAAAGAGCATCTCGCTGTACTATGCTTATCAAATAATTGATATATTTAAACGAAAAACTGAAAATCTAAAATCACACCATCAGTACAATTATCACCTACTCTGTAGCATTAGTAATTAATTACACGCTTTGCAGAAAGTCAAATACTATACCACTTGTAACATTTGATTAATCTGTTCATTAGAGTATCTCATTGAATAACAAATAAAGCTGTATTTATTTTAAGTGATACAAAATATGTATGTTTACACTATACTTTCAGGAAGGGGAATTTTCAGGGTATACACATATTTCACAGCAATGGTTTAATTTCACGGAAATCATAAAATCCGTGAAAACTGTGAAAAAAATCCTTACCAATAATTATTGTGTTATTACTAAATACCATCTGTGGCGCTAATGAGCATCTGCACATATTAATTAAATGCAGTCTGAAATTTGTACTATTGGGGTGATTAACAGCATGACCCTTAGATTGTCTTTTTAGTAGGGATCATTTAATAACGTTGCAATACGTTTCACAAACTGTTTAAGAACATAAGAAAAGGTATGAACAAGAGGAGGCCAATCAGCCCATTTAAGCTCATGCGGTTCCCGGTAGCTGAATGATCTCAAAACTCTCAAAAAGTGCCACAATGTCCCTTTTGTACTGTGGTGACCAGAACTGGCCCTTTTCGGTTCAATTAACACACATCTCTTTCAGTTCAATTACCACGATACTAAACCCTGAAGGAGTGGCCTGGCCAGTGAAGTGTGCCTGGCCTCACCGGCCACCTGACCAGTTGGGCTTAGTGAAGTATGAGTGAGGTGAACAATCAACAGCAGAACTGCAAAGCTAATTCAGAGCTACCTGTGGGCCCACAGCCAAAATCGGCAACTTAGCAGAAACAGGATTCAAACCTCACGTGTACGACTAACCCTGCACTCCAAGCAGTGGGCCTTTACGAGGTCAGTCACTAGGGACCCTGTTTTTTTTTTTTTTAAGGTTAAACACAAGGGTGGATAATGCAACATCCACAAGCAGCACCACATTATGTGAAATGCAGTTTTTTTTTTATAATGCTGATATTGTAGAAAGGGCAACAGGCAAACAGAAACCGGGGTATCCAATTTCAAAAGGAGCTCTGAATTTTTTTTTTTTTTTAAGAATTGATGGTTAATGGTTTAATGTACTTATAATGATTCTGCTGAATTGCTCAGGTCACAACAAACCGATGTGTAATATATATATATATATATATATATATATATATATATATATATATATATATATATATATATATATATATATACAGTACTTTGCAAAAGTTTTAGGCAGGTGTGAAAAAATGCTGTAAAGTAAGAATGCTTTCAAAAATAGACATGTTAATAGATTATATTTAGCAATTAACTAAATGCAAAGTGAGTGAACAGAAGAAAAATCTAAATCAAATCCATATTTGGTGTGACAACAGCATCAATTCTTCTAGGTACACTTGCACAAAGTCAGGGATTTTGTAGGCATATAGTCAGGTGTATGATTAAACAATTATACCAAACAGGTGCTAATGATCATCAATTCAATATGTAGGTTGAAACACAATCATTAACTGAAACAGAAACAGCTGTGTAGGAGGAATAAAACTGGGTGAGGAACAGCCAAACTCAGCTAACAAGGTGAGGTTGCTGAAGACAGTTTACTGTCAAAAGTCATACACCATGGCAAGACTGAGCACAGCAACAAGACACAAGGTAGTTATACTGCATCAGCAAGGTCTCTCCCAGGCAGAAATTTCAAGGCAGACAGGGGTTTCCAGATGTGCTGTCCAAGCTCTTTTAAATTAGCACAAAGCAACGACAGCGTTGAGGACCGTGAAGCGCAGTGGTCGGCCAAGGAAACTTACTGCAGCAGATGAAAGACACATCATGCTTCCTTCCCTCATGATCGGAAGATGTCCAGCAGTGCCATCAGCTCAGAATTGGCAGAAAACAGTGGGACCCTGGTACACCCATCTACTGTCGGAGAAGTCTGGTCAGAAGTGGCCTTCATGGAAGACTTGCGGCCAAAAAGCCATACCTCGAAGTGGAAACAAGGCCAAGCGACTCAACTATGCATGAAAACACAGGAACTGGGGTGCAGAAAAATGGCAGCAGGTGCTCTGGACTGATGAGTCAAAATTTGAAATATTTGGCTGTAGCAGAAGGCAGTTTGTTAAGCGAAGGGCTGGAGAAGCGGTACACGAATGAGTGTCTGCAGGCAACAGTGAAGCATGGTGGAGGTTCCTTGCAAGTTTGGGGCTGCATTTCTGCAAATGGAGTTGGGGATTTGGTCAGAATTAATGGTCACCTCAATGCTGAGAAGTACAGACAGATACTTATCCATCATGCAATACCATCAGGGAGGCATCTGATTGGCTAAATTTATTCTGCAGCATGACAATGACCCCAAACATACAGCGAAAGTCATTAAGAACTATCTTCAGCGTAAAGAAGAACAAGGAGTCCTGGAAGTGATGGTATGGCCCCACAGAGCCCTGATCTCAACATCATCGAGTCTGTCTGGGATTACATGAAGAGAGAGAAGCAACTGAGGCTGCCTAAATCCACAGAAGAACTGTGGTTAGTTCTCCAAGATGTTTGGGCCAACCTACCTGCCGAGTTCCTTCAAAACTGTGTGCAAGTGTACCTAGAAGAATTGATGCTTGATGCTGTTTTGAAGGCAAAGGGTGGTCACACCAAATATGGATTTGATTTAGATTTTTCTTCTGTTCACTCACTTTGCATTTAGTTATTTGATAAATATAATCTATTAACATGTCTATTTTTGAAAGCATTCTTACTTTACAGCATTTTTTCACACCTGCCTAAAACTTTTGCACAGTACTGTATATATATATATATATATATATAGAGAGAGAGAGAGAGAGAGAGAGAGAGAGAGAGAGAGAGAGAGAGAGAGAGAGAGAGAGTTTCAACTCAATCAATCTTAGAACACATCTCACTCTCTACAAGTTTTTCATTGAACATCTAACTAACTGTTGCTGTTCATTTCAACATGCTTGTCAGGCATGGCTTAAACAGACTTCCTGTGTTGTTTCTGGTGAGATGGTTTCATTTCTATGGAATTTTGCTTCTTGACATCTGCACCTTTTTACTTTTGTAAAAACGAAAAATCAATAATTTCATTCAAAACCGTCAGTTTACATAAAGCCTTTTTACTTTTTTTATTATTCTGTAAATTAAAACCTTTATTTGGATAAAACTTGTTCTTAGGTAACACTTATACTACTGTAAGTAAAGCAGACGCTTGTACAATTCTACTTATTGAAACAGTTTTCATTTGTTTTAACATAGAATGAATGACTAGTCCATTTACAGGAAAACAGTATGTTTCATAGTGTGCATCGTTACAAAAAAATCAAAAATAGACAAAAATCAAGTCAAAAATAGACAAACTGGACATCAACAAGAAATGTCTTTAAACTAATTCAAACATAACTTTTTTACACCAACTTTTACTGGAACAATTATATTTCCAATGTCTCTATAGAGACAAATGAGAATTCTTATTGACACCAGTGGCAAAAGTGTGCGGGGGCAGTTTCTGTAGCTGTTGCATGCATAAATAATAAAGATTATTCTATCTGAAATAATGAAAAAGTGAGGGGGACATGTCCCCCCTGTGTATGGTTGTCATGTTTGTCTGAACTGACACAGAAACTACATTGAAATCCCAATAACAATTCCCAATAAACTGCATCACCACCATTCGAAAGGTAGTACAAGGATGTTTTTTTTAGTGCCCCACATTTTTTGTAAATCAAAGATATTTATTTAACTAAAGGCATACAGCTCCCCCTGCTGTTCCAAGACAGGCACTAAGTTGAAAATATGCAATGTTTTTTTCTTTTTTTTCTTTTTCAAGTTATACCAAAAACATCAAATCACTGAGAGGATATGAGAAAAAAAATGCTTGGGAATCATCAGACACACAGACAGACAGAAAGAAAGGTAATTCCTATTACTCAGTAGCACACTACTCATCGCTATATTCTAATAATCACACTGTAAATGCTATACTTACTACATATTAGACTCTTTATTTTTAGTTTCTATTTGATGTCATATTTCCCAGAAATATATGGGTGTATCAAAAAACGAAAGAAAGTGCAAAGAAATACTACATTTTCCAGTCTTCCTGGTTAATATTGGTGGCAGTACGACAAAGTAAATGATCTGCTTCTGTCTGCTGTGAATATCAATGTCTGTGTGATGGTGTACAGCTGATGAGGTTAACCAGTACCAGTGCTGTAACAGGTTAAACAGAGAGCTTCATATTGTGCTAGAACGTGTTATCAAATGGTTCAGCCCTATTAATAATATTCATTCTAGTAGTACCTGCAGTAGTGAGCATCCTTCTACCACACAGTATGTATTTATGTATGTCAGAGAGAAATACACTTTCTGAACACATTATGAGGACCTGTCTACCTGATTCAGTTCGGCTTTGCTCTGTATTTGAGAGGCACATTAAGTTGATTATATGATGTGACATGAAATCCCTGCAGCACTATAAAAGCAGTTTACTCCAACATTGTTGTGGTTCAAGTCCATTCAAAAAGTTCATTGTGCCAGAATTGTGCACAAGTGGTTTGAGGAGCATGAGAGAGACTTCAGGCTTCTTCCATGGCCACCACAAGCCCGGATCTCAATCCAATTGAGCAGGTTTCATCTTGATCTCCTGTCTACCTCTCTGCACCACTCACTTGAAATATAAATGAAAAACATCCCTCAAGACACCTTCCAGCACCTTGTCGAGTGTATGCCAAGTTATGTCAAGGCAAGTGGTGTGATCAGGGCCATGTGACCCAACCCACTAGGTACAAGTTCACATAGTACATCAATCGTGTCACTTCAATAGCAACCTCCCCACTAAGATTTGACACTAATATATATATATATATATATATACAGTACTGTGCAAAAGTTTTAGGCAGGTGTGAAAAAATGCTGTAAAGTAAGAATGCTTTCAAAAATAGACATGCTAATAGATTATATTTATCAATTAACTAAATGCAAAGTGAGTGAACAGAAGAAAAATCTAAATCAAATCCATATTTGGTGTGACCACCCTTTGCCTTCAAAACAGCATCAATTCTTCTAGGTACACTTGCACAAAGTCAGGGATTTTGTAGGCATATAGTCAGGTGTATGATTAAACAATTATACCAAACAGGTGCTAATGATCATCAATTCAATATGTAGGTTGAAACACAATCATTAACTGAAACAGAAACAGCTGTGTAGGAGGAATAAAACTGGGTGAGGAACAGCCAAACTCAGCTAACAAGGTGAGGTTGCTGAAGACAGTTTACTGTCAAAAGTCATACACCATGGCAAGACTGAGCACAGCAACAAGACACAAGGTTGTTATACTGCATCAGCAAGATCTCTCCCAGGCAGAAATTTCAAGGCAGACAGGGGTTTCCAGATGTGCTGTCCAAGCTCTTTTGAAGAAGCACAAAAGCAGACGCGTTGAGGACCGTGACGCAGTGGTCGGCCAAGGAAACTTACTACAGCAGATGAAAGACACATCATGCTTACTTCCTTTGCAATTGGAAGATGTCCAGCAGTGCCATCAGCTCAGAACTGGCAGAAAACAGTGGGACCCTGGTACACCCATCTACTATCTGGAGAAGTCTGGTCAGAAGTGGCCTTCATGGAAGACTTGCGGCCAAAAAGCCATACCTCGGCGTGGAAACAAGGCCAAGCGACTCAACTATGCGAAAACACAGGAACTGGGGTGCAGAAAATGGCAGCAGGTGCTCTGGACTGATGAGTCAAAATTTGAAATATTTGGCTGTAGCAGAAGGCAGTTTGTTCGCGAAGGGCTGGACAGCGTACGAATGAGTGTCTGCAGGCAACAGTGAAGCATGGTGGAGGTTCCTTGCAAGTTCGGGGCTGCATTTCTGCAAATGGAGTTGGGGATTTGGTCAGAATTAATGATCTCCTCAATGTTGAGAAGTACAGGCAGATACTTATCCATCATGCAATACCATCAGGGAGGCATCTGATTGGCCCCAAATTTATTCTGCAGCATGACAACGACCCCAAACATACAGCGAAAGTCATTAAGAACTATCAGCGTAAAGAAGAACAAGGAGTCCTGGAAGTGATGGTATGGCCCCCACAGAGCCCTGATCTCAACATCATCAAGTCTGTCTGGGATTACATGAAGAGAGAGAAGCAACTGAGGCTGCCTAAATCCACAGAAGAACTGTGGTTAGTTCTCCAAGATGTTTGGGCCAACCTACCTGCCGAGTTCCTTCAAAAACTGTGTGCAAGTGTACCTAGAAGAATTGATGCTTGATGTTGTTTTGAAGGCAAAGGGTGGTCACACCAAATATTGATTTGATGTAGATTTTTCTTCTGTTCACTCACTTTGCATTTGCTTAATTGATAAATATAATCTATTAACATGTCTATTTTTGAAAGCATTCTTACTTTACAGCATTTTTCACACCTGCCTAAACACAGTACTATATATATATATATATATATATATGTGTGTATATATATATATATATATATATATGTGTGTGTGTGTGTGTGTGTGTGTGTGTGTGTGTGTGTTTAAGTTTATATAAATAGCAATTTACAGGCCAAGTGGACCATTTGGGCCATTTTTATGGTGCCTTAAAATACTGTACAGTATATTATAAAATATGTACATTAAAGTTGTATAGGTGGTCAAACATATGATCTTGTCCCATACATTTCAGTCGGAGTCTGCTAAATGTTTTGCTCCATTTCTTTATAACTGTCGTTCATGCATAGTGAAAACAGGTTCTTACTTTTTTTTTTTTTTTATTGAGCAGAGCTTTCCATAATTAATTCACCAGATGGAAATGTCAATAGAGGACTGAATCAAACACTCGCTTAATGAGGAATGATTTCATATGAGAAAAGATGACCGCAAGGAGGAAATTAACCTGTTAATGTTTTTTCATAGATTCCCATTATTAGCATTTAATAGCTGTCAGCTATGTTAAGTCTTAGCAAGCAGTAAGTAGATGGTTTTGTAACAGCTGTCTGACTCTAGACTGCATGACAAGCAAAGACATATGAGTGTGGTATTAACGCTGTAGCTACTGCCCTTTTCCTTGCACAATGAACATGACTTGTATCTGATAACCACCAGATACTGTAACACCAGAGATAGTAACCAGGAATGCCATCACATCTCAAATGTAAGATAACAAGAATTCATTTAGTATAATAAGATATTTAGTGTACAGAGAAGCATTCCTGTAGAGGTCCTACTAACAGAGACTGAGGTATATTAAACAAACAAAGAGGTTTTATATATGTGAAAATGCCTTTCCCTAGATTCCGTACACACCATTTCATTTGCATTTACCATTTTCACCCTGACCCACTGCATGAAGCTTAGAGTAGCTAAAAAAAAAAATACCAATTCATGAAAAAAAGGTTAACCTGGTTCCTGACGGACCGGATACAAATATCGGGGATCCGGTTCCAGTGAGTACTATTATGTTTTTAGTAAAACTGATTATTAAAACATTAGTTTCTGTCAAAAATACATTTGATAACTATAATTGACATGTTCACACTTAGAAAAAAAAGGTCTGCAAAATATTTATTACAGCAATAACAGGGTTAAAAGTTATTATTATTAATATTATATTTATTTCCCTGGAGTATAATTGAGTCTCACTTTTACATGAAGCGATGAAAACGCTTTGGGTAAAGTGAATCTTCTGCACCTCGATAGGATCATTCGCAAGACAACCCCAAGCCGAACACGACATGATTTCAGCTATCTAAAAAAGTAATTTAAACATCGCTAAAGATGCATCGTTTATAGATCATATCATATGTACAGTGTCAAATATTTTTCCTTTGCAAAACATGTTTTATGTATCTCAAGTTTTTTTTTTCTATTTATTTGGAACCGATTCCAAAAATCTCAAATGCACGTCACTAAATAATAAGAATAAACTGTGAAATTCAGACGTGCACCGTAACATGGCAACAGGCACAAGGAACGGCTGCTTTGTTCTGATTGGACCCCCGTTGAGAAACACTGGCCTACATTATAACTATGGCCAAACGTGTTGCATCACCCTATAGAATTAACTAATGAAAGGAAACCTGCAATACAATGTTACGTTAATATATTGAATTACATACCGCTTTGTAGTTTTCCATATACTTAAAGGAAAACTGGCAAATTTAAAAATGTGACATTTTGAAAATACTGTACTACTATTATGGCTTCCGGTAGACTTTTGCGATATCATTTTGTAGTTTATTGATTACATGATAAATAAAAGATCTAAATGATGTTCAAATAGTAAAAAAAAAAAAAAAACTCTCAATCCTAAAATTCAAAACATTTGGCTATAGCTGTACATTATTTCACACACACATTTTTCTTAAGGAAGCCAACAGAATTATAACTGACCTGTATATTACCATTTCCCTGCCTGATAAATGAGAAATATGTGTATAACGAACTTCCAGGGTGGTTGATGGCTTACCTCACATTCACTGTCTTTTTAAAGAAGTGCTTTCTTTCCCAGTAATGTAAATAGTAAGCACAACAGAAAATGTATGACTGCATTCAATAAGAAAAAAATAGCTAACAAAACTCCCTGGGAGAGTGCTCATTTGTATTTTGACAAAATAATACATTAAATGTTCTTATTAGTAAGCAAATGAGACAGGAAAAAGCTTATTAGCACAGTAAGTCTCTAGTACCCCATTCAATAGAGGACTGTTAAAAGTTAAAAGAACCAAGATGAATCAAATTGCTAAACGTATTTCCTTTTATTTCTGGAAGGTAGAAAACAGCCAAATCTGGACAGTATGACAAATTGATCAAATACAAAGCTGTTATAGTCTGTCTCATGTTCCGAGGCATACCGTACTCTAGTAAAGGATTTAGCAGCAGAGAGTGAATGAATAATTGATAATCTTTTTTGTGTGTTTATCAATCCTACCACAAGCCTCAAGGAAAGGGTCCCTGCTTGAAATAAATGTGAGGTTTGCAGAAGCAGCAACAGCTCATTCACTAATGTAAACCATGTGTTTGATAACCGGCATAATGCTTTTTATTGAAAAGTCTAGGATAAGCTCCCACTAAAGATGTATAACCCTACAAACATTTCGCAAACATTTATAATATGTAACACACTTTTTTTGTAAATTGATTGTCCTATGTGTGACATTATTTTTGTGCAAATTGCATTCTGTAATAAAAGTTCTTCACAATCCCCAGTTAATTTATACTAAAAGCCTTCTATCTTGCAGAACCATTTAAAACTATAAAAGTCTAGGCACAATTAATTCAACCTCACTGTACTGTCTTCTAATGCTTCCAGATATAATGAGTCAGACAAGTCAAGTCAAGATAGTTGAATTTGCCAGTGCAATCTGTGTTGTAGAACATGTATGCATTTCATTTTTTACCCCAATTCAAACTTATTGCGGTCCATTGTCGGACTGGGTCCGACATTGCAATTATTCCCACCAGGTCCTTTGTCGGACCCTGTCCGACATCATTTTAAAAACGCAAAAAACGCAAAAAAGTCGGTTTTTCAACGGAAAAGCCGAGAAAACCATTCAATGGCCGAGGGGGAACGAAAGGAGCCGAGACAAGCCGATAAAAAAAAAAAAAAAAAAAGGCGTATCTCATGAATAGTCATAGTACCCCATTGGCATCAGATGGGGCGGTCGTATGGAAACAAGCTGGGAGAACAGTATCAGCGCACAGGGACTATCACGGACATTTGCAGAGCTTTTTTGAGATGTTATAGCAATAAAATAATTACTTGGATTGCATTATTTAGGAGTTTGGTGATAAAACGAGTCATCAGGAGACGATTGATCGGTATATACGACTATTATTATTATTATTTTTTATTTGGTAGCATATGTGAAAGCGATAGCAAACGAAAGGGTGGGGCGGGGCTGGGGATGCCTAGTGAGTGCTTTGTTGATCTGCAGGGCCATTTAAACCCGTTTGACTGTGGAAAAAAAATACTTTTAAACAGCACGTCTAAAATTAACTGCGCGTGAAAAAATTAATTAGACCTGGCGAGCCTGACGCAGAATTAATAAATGGACCGCAAAGGGTTAACCTAGATAACAACAAGCACAGCATACCTTTATTTGTCTGCAGATCTGTTTACGAAATGGTTAAGGCAAATGAATGCAGGAACACAAAGTGGCAGGCTAGAAATGTTGAACTGTTTTAAGTATATTTAAATGCATAGACTAACACACACCGCACATTTTAGCAAATGCAGAGCATCCTGATGACAGCTACTTATAACACATGATTTTACAGCACTTGCAGGTGAACTCCAAAGGAAGTGGTGTTAGTGGCTCTGAGCCAAAAAGAATGTAACCACCATCCTGTTACGCCGTGGCATGTGTTTTGTTACAGCATAACAATACAAACTTGGAAGCGAAGTTGTTCTTGAATATGAAATGATCATGTACCTCAATTTTACCTAATATATGATAATAAAGCAAGCTGGTGTATAATGAGCCTCTTATTGCTGTTTATATACAGTGTATTGTATGAATCCCTTCAAATAAATAAAAAAAAGAAACCTACCTATAGTGCAAAGCAATTGGAGATCTGAATTGAGTGCGAGTGAATATTTTGAAAGGGCTTTAAGATACAGGTAACCCATGAGATGCATGTATTTGTCACCTGTGCTTCCTGACACTGTGAAAACGCTGTAAATGTCACAGCAGTCTAGCAAGATGAAAAGGCTGTTTGTGAGTCTTGCAGATTACAACACTTATATCTGGCATATTGTCTAGTGCATACAGATACAAAAAGAAAGATGTTTCAAAAAAGGAATAACGTACACTGTAAGTTACATTTTTTTTCTGTGGTAAAATATAAAGTCAAAGATGCGATGGCTTGTTTATAAATACTAGTGATGGCAATTCAACATTTTAATTTTAGAAAAACAAACCTACCTCTTAACTACATCTGCTCCATTCCAACAAGATAAGCCATCAGCAGCAGCCAATTCACTTACACAGAGCTGATCAGCCAGCCCACCATAGAATGTCCTGTAGAGCCTCAGACTGCTGATGAACTCTCTGCAAGGCAATGAAAACAATCTAGTAATTAAAGTATTGCACCTAAACCACAGTACAACACAAGCTAAAGCATATTAATCCCAGTACTGGTGCACATTTTTTTTTATTTTTTACCAGGACTGAAATACTGTGTTTTCATAAAGGTGGTATTTACAGGAGACAAATAAAAATGGAAAAATTCTGCCACAACACTGTCTACATGGTGGTGGGAAACCATGGACGCAACTTGTTAACTGTGCCAAGTCTGCAGAGTGTTTATTTTCTGGAATGCTTTGCTGCAGGGAAATGGAGATGTGCAGCAGTGTCAATAGTGCCACCAATAGTGTCTCTCATGAAAGCTATATGAACATTAAAATAATTATATAACTTCCTGTAGTGGGCTACTGTTTTTACTGTATATTGGCAACTGGAAAAAATTGAAAAATCTATTTTTATTTTTATATATTGTTCTTATTTATTTTGCTTTATGTTATAATTAGGGCTTCGGATTTTCGGTTTTAACCGATTAAAAAAAAAAAAAAATTGAAATCGGTGCATATCTAATAAACACCAGAAAAACACTGGAAATGGTTACTCAAGTCGTTGACTTGACCTCTTTCCCTGTGAAAAATAAAAATAAAATACAGTAACCTACAAAAAAAAGTTGTCAATGTCCCGCCTTCCTGACTTGTATCTCGCATTGATTCATTCTGAATACCCACCCCAACTGATGAGTGACAGCCCATTCCTACATTTCTACTAGGGGATTGTAACATGCGTGTGAGATTTAAAACAAGATTACAATTACAAGAGATGAGGACTGTTCTTGCTTGCAAGATTTTTTTCAGTTTTATTTTATTACATATTACAGTTCCATAGGGAGTGGAATATAAAACAGAATTGCAATTTGTGGAGAAATGTAAAAAAATGCCTAAACATGCAGAAATCCCAGAAGAATATGGCCGTTACCAAGGATTTCATTGTGGAGACAGCAAAGGAAAGAAGGTACATGACGTGCGCAAGCACTGTCGAGTTAATAATTTTAGAAAGTAACGGATAACAGTAATTTCATACATTATATAAAAAGTGAAAGCCACCACCCCAGATTTTTTTTTTTACATAAACTCAAAAATAGCTAAAAATAAGCACCGAAAAATTAATTTTATAAAAAACAGAAGCCCTAGTTATAATACTGAGACATACTGCATCCCACTTCAGACACCCAGCAGGCATCGCTGTCAACTAATTGCGTCACAAAGATACTCTTGTGGTATCAGTAAGTTTGATTAAATGATCCGGTAAGTTAACACGTCCAGCTGCTGTCCTCAAAGAATATAGCTTCTTGTGGCCACTGCTTCTTGTAATCTGTGCAGGCACATTCAGAGGGTCCTCATAATCGCAAAGGTAAGAATGTGAAAATACAGGTTAAAAAATCTGATTACAGCCAAATTGGTGAAGATTGGTGCAAAAGCTGGCCAGTTAATATGTTCAACAATGTGACAGGAGGGTGATGCATTATCATTTTAATGTTCAAACTGCAGCCAGAAAGCAAAGCAATATATCGGAATAAGGAAAATTTGCACGCAATGATTATTTTTGTAAAAACTTTAAGATATATAAATATTCCCTTTAAAGCAGTACAGATTTCTGTTTGTTTTTTTTCACACGCCTCTTGTGCAGCAAGTAACTTAAGATCATTTACCATGATTTGTCTGATAACAGGGTACTAGCCTGATAACAGGACATACTGTAATGAGGGGGAAAAATGGTCTCATATGTTTTTTATGTTTGTTCCGAGTGTTTTAAAGTGAATGAAAATATGTCTTACTTTCTTCTGCTGGCTAGTGTCTCTTCACTCTCTCGCTGCGGTGCTTTAAGGGTGAGATCACGTTTGTTGTCCTCCAGCTGACCACCTGAAGAGTGTCCTGGTTTTCTACTTGGATGTCCACATGCTTTATTGACCTGGAACCAGAAGAAAGGAGCAATAACAATGTTGTTATGTTCTAACAAACAAATATCCATTCTGTGTTCAGCACAGCTGCAGATTCATTTTTACACAAAACACATCATTAATATCAACAGCAATACCAATGTCAGTCTATATCTGTGTGAGTTTCTGATATGGACCCATAACGGAGGCTTGCAGGACAGAAATGCATAATCTATTATAAAGTTCATCCCTGGTTCATGGAACTGTGTTTTCAAACCTGTCATTGACGGTTTAGATAAAAAAAGAGCATTACCATCTTGATCCTTGTCAGTCAGGAAATAAATGATTCACTGTCGAAGGAACTGCTCTACCATGATCTTTGAGTATGACTGTGATGTGACCTTACACAGCTGGCAGTAGACACTCCATGAGGTACTGTCCTTTCATCAAGCCCAGACATTCCCATCACTGGGACCCAACAACTGCAGCTGATGGATTTATTTCGCTCATCTCGCAACGTTGTGGTGAATGACAACAGTAACAGGTTTGTTTGAAAAAGAACACATTAATAACCTTATTTTTTACTCTGTACTGAATCTTAATTGTGCATCAGAGATACACTCGGAAGGATAAAAACATTCCCAGACCCAAAGGGCCCAATTTTGCTGAACGCTAAAGAGAAATGGAAGGCAATGTGCAAACCGTGCCTGTGTAGTGTCCTGTCAGATCCCCCATGTGGTTCTGAACAGAGCAAAGGCTGGACGCTGGTGTGATTTGGTTAGCACTGGCCAATCCATGGAAGGTGGGAGGCAGAAAAAGTTAGCAAGTCTAGAGAAACTGACTTCCCCTTTAAGGTGAAATGCTCCTTGCTGTGCATGTGTTTTCTGAGATTTTTTGATAATAATAATAATAAAAAATAAATTAAAAAAACATGATTTATTTCCATTATAGTAAACATCCCACCACGAGAGCTTATATTGGGTATAGTGCTGAAACTATATCGATTTATAGGAAATATACCTAAATATAAATTTGTAGGAAAACATTTTTTTTAAATACACTTCCTAAGTACTAGAAGTTATTTATTGCTAAGTGTTTTAATTGTGTTAATATAGTTCATATTTGAATATCCGATTTTTCTGAATGTCCGCACATATTAAATCCTACATGAATTGGATAACACTAAATTCACGGGGCGGGAACCAGGGCTGCGAGACGAAGGAAGTGTTTTGCAACTTAGGATTCGAGGCTTGGCCTCTAGAGCAGGGGAGAGAGAGAGAAAAAGACGGGCAGGACTCCAATTGAGAGAGCCTTCCCTATGGAGTCGAGGCTGGCCCTGTCAGCCTCCGGGCCCCTGAAAACACTGAGTCCTCTGACTTCTCGGAGAGTCGTTATTGGCTCGGCCTCATGACTGGGTCCCAGTTAGTGACCGGGTTCAACCCTCAGAGGACGGAACGGCTCACGAAGCTTTGACGTAAGGAAGAAAAGATCATCTGAAAGAACACAAATAATTTTTAGTTACGGGAGGATAAAGGAGGAAGTAAGACAGAGCCTTCTTTCATGAGGCAAGATAAAGCACATGAGCTGTGAATGAATAGTGTGGCCGGTGATCCCTTCTGACCGCACAAAGAACCTGTGGAGTAATGGGAACTCTAGATTGGGTAAGTGAGAATCACTATACCCCCAGAGGGGACCGACACAGAGGCACGCGGCATATGAAAAAAGTGAGGAGGAGGAGGAAAAAACTAATGCAAGAGAAAGAGATGAGCTGTGACTGGGTTTAAATAGGGAGTCAATGATGATAGACAGGTGAAATTAGGAAATAGCAAAGCCCTGGTTCACACCCCCTGAATTAAGTTAACATCAATTCCACAATAAAACATTTCTACTTTCCTAAGCCTCATTGTTAATCAGCAAAAACATGGCCAAACTACTTTATTGTTTTAATTTACTTAAACATTTCCAAATCTCTTAAGGCCAACGCTTTTTTTTGTAACGTATAACAAACAATACAGTCTGCAGAATTTGTGTCCGATACTGGGTGAGAGCACAGACGGTCAATAAATGCTATAAACACCAGCCTACTGCAATCTGATGCCATTTACAAGAAGACTAATGCTGGATAAAATGTGAAAGCTACAAGCATAACCAAAACAGAGAGAGAAAAAAAATGGGTATCTTTTTTTCTATTTAATATTATTGTTGTATTGTTGTTACAATTTCTAGAAAACCACCGGGGGGCGTGTTTGAGTCATCATTTTCAAGCTACAAGCAGGCAAGTAAAGATGCATTGATTTTCATCTCACTTTCATACATTTTCCTTATGATTCAGAATATTTCCAGAACCTCTCAAAATCAATATATAACATATCTGTTAATTATGTTTGATGTATTTATGCTTGTACCCAGCATTCACAGTGTATGCAAACTGAAATCTGTAGTTCTGAATGGTAAAACCAGACACTGTACTGAAGTTGTGTGTTTATTGTTAGTTTTCTCTATATTGTCTCCTTAATTGTATCCCTCAAAAGCAGCTTATTTATTGTGTGTTCAGCAGTTTCTGTTTATTTGAACCGCAAAGGAAAACCTTTGCCCGGTGTTCAAAATCGTTTAGTTGACAATGATAGTGACGATTTAAAATAATGATATTATTTTGAACTGAAACACAAGATATTTATCTGATATTACATATTTTTTTGTCTGTGTTGCTTTGTACTACTGTCTCCCCACCACCTCGCTAGTATGTTCGCAAGCAGTTTTTTTTTCTATTCATAACTATAAAACTCCAATTGTGAAAAATTTAGAAATACTATAAGAAACTTAGTAAATTCAAACAATTTGACATTTGAAGTTCTGAGGAAATCTAATTTGTCACTGAAGTTTTTTTTTAAATTCTTTTTTAGGAGCAATACAAAAAATATATATTATTTTGACTTGCTTCTGTTACTGTCATATTTACTAACACATTTTCAGTTTTCAGGTGGAAAGCTTTCCACAGCTATCCTTGACTAAACAGCCTAATCTCAAACTTTTGTCTTTGTAACTGGCTTCAGAGCAGGCATGCACGTCTTTTCATGTTTACAAATTACTGTATTAAAAGATTGTACTTTATAAATACACCTTGGAGCACATAGTGTGTTAGTATAACAATGAGAACGCAATATTTTGGGAAAAGTAATTGCTCTGAAGTACACTATTTTCTAAACTAACAGATGTGCATTAGCTAAATGTAATTTTTCTGTCCCAAATTACACACTGTCACTCATTTGTCAGCAGTGTAATTCTTAAAGTATTGCAGTTCCAGCAGATGGCGCAATTGTGTTCCATAAAAATAGTGCAAAGTCTGTAAGAGTAAAAAATGTTACTTTAATTGAATCAGCATAGATACATTAATTTAAAGGCTACAAGCAGACCTAATGATTAGGGCCCTGGGTTTTTACAGCTTGTTTTTTAACCTGGCACTTGTTAGAGAAAATTTACTTAAGGTAATTATGCATTACAATTGGCAATCTAAATTATCGGGAGTTTCCCGACGAAATCGGGAGACGTGGCAGGTATGCAGTAAGCATCAAACCTTGGAATAGAATCTAACTGGAGGGTTTCCTTATCCAAACTACAAACTTGTTTGTGGGTAAAAAAAATCCTTACTGCCTTCAGAAACTTGTGAGCTGGTTGAATAAAACATGGTTTTATTCTGCATTGATCAGGGTTGTAGTAGCTCATCAATTTTTCATAAACTTTGTTTATACTGGCATCTGTGCTGTGCATACTGGTATTTTCGAATTATCCAGAATTGAATGTGTTGAATCCTTAATTATCCTTTAGATCAGTTTAGCTGGCGGTTTAGGACTGAATTGCAGGTTAGTCCTGTCGTTTTAATTCTCCTGTGAATTTCGCAGAGCCCTGCTGTACCTGAAGAAATTACAGGTGGCACTGTAGTCACAACAATCCAAGGTGCCAGCCAAGCTGCCATACACCAGTACTGACAGCGTCAACAGGAGTCGATATTTTAAACTCAATTTGAAAAACAAATGCAGAAAGAAATCTAGTACAGATACAGTCAATTTTCTAAATAATGTGACAAGGGACTGTACTGTACGTTTTTAACCCTCTTATTCAGTTTGCCCATGCAGTTACTCTTCATAACAACATGATAATTAAACCTTAGACCCAGGTATCACCAAAGTATACTGACAATTTAAGAACATCCAAAACTATATACATCTTTCATTTTGATTAAAACTTCATTTGAAAACAAGCCCGCCCTGTTGACCAAAACATAGGCCACTTTGTACTAAGATACAATTCAAGAATGACTCATTCCTAACTACACAACTTTAAATTACCTCTCCCGTCTTTGTTCTATAAATATCCTATGCAGGATTAACTCAATTTAACATACTGCACTGCCACACCATTATTGACATCTCTTCTTTGAAGAGACACTTAGTCTTATCACTTACCCTTCTGTCTAAGTGAAAAGAAAATGAGACTGTTTAATAAAATATGTGCAGTCACAGAGTAAAATGTATTTGTTTAGCCTCACTAGCTAGGAAACTGTTTTAGATGTTTGGCTGTAGGATTTAGTAAAGCCAAGAGTAATTAGTCGTTAATAAAAACAGATTTGAAATGGCTTTTCAAATTATAATGCATTCGCCTGTATCTAGGGCAGTCTGTCAAATATCATTACATTGGAAAACAATACAAAGAACTCGCACGTCTGGAAAATACTATAGCTATAGCTATTACAGTTTTTTTCTCCAGATCTGCTAAAAAATACATTATAATTTGTATTGTACACAATGTTTTATTTACATTTTTTCCACCGTTTTATTTTTTTAAATACTAATCCTATTGAAAAAAATGTTTACAGATTTAAAAGAGACTATGTCACAAAGTGTTTATGTTCCAAAGGATATCACTCTACTCTGTGCATCCTGGGCATTGGTTACCTTTTATATCACTGTAGCTCCAAAACATGTTGAAATCATAATCCCTATTCGAAGCTTGAATTTAAAGTCTATGTTCATCCAGGGGAAATACTGGAATATGTTTCATGGTAGTTGGATAGCAAAGGTTTATTTCCGTTTCCTTTATTATTTGAATTCCCCTGCTTTCGTAGCTCCTTCTCCACCCTTGCCCTTCAGTGGTGGAACGACCTACCCACGGATATCAGGACTGTATTAGTCTCTGACCACCTTCCGGTGCCTCCTCAAGACACACCTGTTCAGACAGCATCTGTAAACCTCACAATTCTCAACCATACTGGACTATATGGCACCCAATTGTACCAGTACTTGCATCAGCTTGTACTTGCAGTGAACTGCTCCATAACTTGCTGTATTCTACTACTGCTCTTAATTAGAACTGCTTCCTGTATCTTGAATTTGATTTTACTCTTATAGGTATCAGTATTCACGTTTTTTTGGAATTGCTCTTATTTGAAATCGTTCTTATCCATCTGTCGTACTTACTATGTGCTCTTAGTGGACTTTACTTGTAGAAGCAAATATTTTTACTATAAGTTAACTGCTCTCAGTCAAGATTTGTAAATATTTACATATCTTGCTCTTAAATGTAATTATTTACTGTGTTCCTTATTTTTCTACTGACTTCACAGTACTTTATAACTGCTCTTATCTGTAATATGATATTTTCTAATGTGATATTCTCTAATGTAACAACTGTAAGTCGCCCTGGATAAGGGTGTCTGCCAAGAAATAAATAAAAATAAATAAATAAAACATAGTTGGAATCAAGACCTGGAATGCCCACCCCTAGCATAAAGTGTAAAATAGGATTGAATAGCAATTGGAATGTTCTTACCTGTACTGAAAGCTTTGGTCCATTTATTTGAGCATACATAACTGCATCATTTACAAGCGAATGAAGGTTGAGCAGCACTTGCTCAATGTCATGGGTTCCAAGCATCCCATTTGACAGCTCTTCCAAAGACTTTATATACTCCCTCCAGTGAGTGTCAATTTCTGCCATGCTGGCCAAGCAGCCTCTTACCACATTGAGACAGTATCCCATACACGGTTTACTCTGAGTCAGGCCTTGGCAATGCGGACAGTACTGCATCTTGAGTAAGGCTCTGTTGCATTCTTTTGTGTACTGCAAATGATCTGTTGTATTAATGACTTCGATCCCCAAGTTCAAAGCCTGCAGAAAAACACGGCTGGGCAGCAGTGATCTTCCTATTTGTCCAACTGCTAATTTGGGAATGTTTCCAAAAGGGTTCAGGTCCCTTCTTGCCATCCGTGTGCACTCAGCATAGTCAAGTGCTATATCTGTCAAGCCAGGGTTTATGAGGTGATTGTAAACCAAAGGGAACAGGCTGTCAAAAAACCTGTTAATAAACTCCTCAATGCTGACCTCAGAGCCCAACACAAAAAGTCCAATGTCAGTGAAGAGCTCTCTTACTGATGCAGCCACGTCTGCAGCCATGTTTCTGTAAGTGGTGTGAAATAATGTATTTGTGTAGTTTTCAGCTTGCCGGATGAGGGTTTCAAATGTTTCTGCAAGAAAGAATGTTTTATATTAGTTCAAGAATTGCATTAAAACAATGCCCATTAAAGTATGACACAGGATGTTTTTAAAGAAAAAATACCACAGTCAAATTAACATTGTTATGTTTTTGAGAAAAAACAAAAGAGTATTATGGCTCTCAATCAAGCATAAAAAAACAAATGGTGCTCTGAAATGATATAAAACAGTAACGGCCTACCACTGACATGAAAACGGATAGCTTTTATGGAACCTATATGATCTATAGTCATAGTTTATATGAGAATACATGTTTTCATACATCAAAAGTGCACATACTGTATGAGATCTACATTGCGAATGGGAGTGGATTAATGGAAATATTTAATAAGCTACAACCATTTTATAGAAGTATAGAACAAAATGTGACCTTGATCTTCAGCTAGTGCCTTGCCAGCAACAGAGAGCATAGACATCTACAGGGTGAAGTTATCTGTCCATTTCCTACCTTCCAGAGCAAGAGAGTACGTACAGTATGTATTACCATGGAGACAGACCCTTGCTGTGGCAGCTTACTGCCTAGAAACGAATGCAAACCTAAGCAGAGCCAAAGTCTCAACCTGCTGGGGGCCTTTGAACACTGCCTTTCATTCCTGCTACAATATTGTTTGATTAAAAAATATAACTGCCAGTCAAATAGACGTTTATTTAGTAAGTATTTTGTTGTGTATTTGTTTTTAAATTTCAGGGATATGCCACAAAAGGCTACAATAACAAATTGATGTTTTAGCTCTAGTTGTATTAAACTGACTAAATAAATCTGTATTCAAGTATAATCCTTAGCAACTCCCTCCCTAAATCCTCTCCAGACAGTGGCAGCTGTCCTACTGGATCCAGCTATAGCCGTGTACAGTATTTTACTGAAGCAGTTTACACTATTCCTACTCAATATAACAACTATAAAAAAGTGAGTTTAAAAGCACAACATTAACATCATGCATCAATTACTAGCATCCAGTATTACTGAATGCAAGACGTTATGCACATTTTAGTTCTGTGTCATAGTAAAAAGGGTCACAGCAAGATTATTTGTAACAGGGCCATACCTGCAAGGTTGTGGCTCCTCCTCTCTTTTTTTCTTAGAGAAACAATACTTACTGTTTGCACTTAGACTGTAATGCCCCATATGGTTTCAAAAGTATTTAAACATTTAGAATGGTTGTTATTATTATTAATGGTTGTTATTATTCCATGCTGAAAACAACAGCTGTCAGTGATAGAATGAAGCTCTCAAACCTGGACTATTCCCAGTTGGATTTCATTAGGACCTTAATGTAATGTTTTAAAAATGTATATCATTAAAATTGAGCTCTTTAATATAAATACTGTATTGTAATGATCTGTTGATAAAACCATTACCATGTTTATTTACCTAAAGCAACTATTTAAAACATTATATACTGTAAATATTTACAAATCTTGAAGATTAAAGTACAGTTTAGTCTAGACTGTTTCCTTCAAGAGCGGCCTTTAATTAAAGCAACTTAAGGGAATAAAAAGGGAGGAAAATGAGCCTGAAATGCAATATCGAGTTACAACAAGTTATCGCTTTCTCCGCAAAAAAGGGACCAGACACAAAAATACTTCATAAACAACTGCTTTGAAGCTTTCAACGGCTTACTGATAATGAAGAAATTCACTCTAAATAGGTGCAATTACTTTGCCTGCCATGGAGAAGGTTAAAAGGAATTGAATTCAAAATAAAATGTATTCTAAATAAAGAAAAAAAAACACACACTTAATTTCCACTCTGCATTTCACTAGATTTTCATTTAAGTTACAATACTATTATTGGCTCTTCTGTGTCAGTCTCATGTCTTGTTTATCGTCATTTTCAAAATGTTAACCAATGTTAGATAAAGCAGGATGCATGCAGCCATGGGATTCCAGGATGTCACTGAGCTGCAAGGTCAAATTGTTCTGGATGGATAGCTGACTCCTCCAGTTTCATCAAGAAAGGTAGGGGTGCAAATCTAAAGAGAGAAAGCTGTTCTCTTGTGAACCATAATAATCTTGGATACGTAAGGACATGACAGCCACAAACCTACTATCATTCCTCTATCTTAGGCTGCAAGATTTGATGTCTTACCCATTGTGACTGAAAATAACATTCAATAACAGCTTATATTTATTACTGAATACATATCAGGGTTATCAAAATCCATAAGTCACTTGAGGGACAGCCCATTTACACAAAAGTGTGTACTATAAATCAATTGTGTGTGTTTGTCCAACCCCTTTCCATCACATCAACAAAACTACAATAACCCACATACAACTGGGGAACAGGAATGAGACAGATGTTAAAGCGTTTAACACTACCTTTAAGCTTATTTTTAATCAACTAAAGCTGTGTTGTATTTCAGTTGGCAGTATAGCATGCTTCTGCCAGTAAATTTAATCCAGACTGAGTCTTAAACTTCAGCTAATGCTCTCAGACTTTTCATTACCTTGGATAAAGAGCCGGTAATGCCCTACGTATCTCCCAATTAAAATAACTGGGAAAGAAAAACAAAACTCAGGTCTGTGTCACTTCACTTGTGGATGCTCACGATAGGGGGTCAAGTAATCAGAGCTCCACTACACTAAGTTTGAATTTGTGTTTATTGATTTATTCAGAAAAAAATGTGCAAAAAGACACACTACAAATGTCTGCTCTTGGATAGGAAATCCAGTTACTGAACACAAAGAACTACAGTCAGCACTCACATATCTGACCATAGAAGATTTTGACTTTAGTGACGGTTAAACAAGTGTGACGCATATCTGATTATTTCAATCTGCTAAGAAATAAATAACAATAATAATTGTAGCAGTATGTAAAATTCCCCATTAAATGACCAAACAGCAAAATTAAGTCAAAATGTTACCCATGCACAGAACTGTGTAAAATTTAAAAGGCAATGCAACTTGGCAAAAGATTAAAAAACAACACCAGTTTCCAGAATTAAAGCAGTATCCAATGTCAGTATTCAAAATTGCAGAATATAGTGCTCGATAAGGCCCTAATGTTACAGTTCACTTGCAAATGAAAAAGCAGAAAAGCAACTGATTTTAAAATTACAGATTTAAAAAAAAATGCACCACAGTATCTAAAACTGTTTGATGATTAACTTTGACATTACCGTAGCTTGTCTTGTTCGCTTTGTTTTGGCTGCATTTCCGTCATGTGAAATTGGAGGAAGCGCTGTGAAACTGCACAATAAAGACAGACTGATTTGGATTGCAAAAAAACAGCGGGCTGTGACAGACAAACAAGTACATTGTAACATTGAAGAGGTGACGGGTAAGTGCATTAATTTGTTACATATATCTAAAGGGGATTGATTTTATTCTTAATACAAGGACGGTAAAACGCGACTCACGTGTATCTGGGTAACGGATATCCGAGTGCTGAAAGTATTTCATTTTAGATTAAAATGGTAACAATAAGTTCCCCACTCATTCCTTTTCAGTTCAATTTTCATTTCAGCCACTGCAAGAATCAGACTCCACAGTATACCAGCAGATGATGGTCATGCATACTGTATGCATTCCATACAAACTCTCTTACAGCAATTCCAGCTGCTCCTGTCAACGTGTTCAGCAGATGATTCCAGCAAGCCCTGCTTCTGCAGTGTCCTTCACTCGACTATTCCAGCGACATCATATGCAAAGCTGGTGCTGCCAGGAGCAGCTCAAGAAGTCCAGACTACTAAACATGACTTCTCTTATACAAGAAGAAACACCATACACACGCATTATTAACTCAAACACAACTTTGAAGATGTCTTTACCAAAGTATTCTGCAAAGCATAACTAGTGCTACAAAGTATGGTCAGAGCACACTGCACTTTAAACGTTTACCATAGTATAATCATACCAAAGTGTAATACAGCAAAGTGAATGCATGGTAAAGCTTAGGTACGCGTTGTAAAGCTCAGAGTAGTATGGTATATTACAAAAACATGGTAAACTGTGGTAAATGCATTCGCATAACCATGGGCAAAGCATGGGAAAACTACAAACTATACAATGCTATAATTATAATTTACTGGTATCTTTAGACAAATCATTCATGAGTGCAGCAGTAGGCCTCTGACTGAGATCATACATGTACTGGAGTTCTAATTATATGGCCTAAATCCTAACCGTGGGACATGGCACAGAAGCCTTCAGCACTCACTCTCTGCCAATTCAGACAGCAAGTAGCTGAGGTGCATTGTTACCATTTAAAATGCATGCTCTTAGAGTAATATACAAAACCAAGAACACACAGTGACTTCTAATGCAAGGTTAACTTTCACTTTCTGAAATGTAGAATTATTGGTGATCTTGAACTGTCAGTAACATTAATCATCAAGCTTAATGACTGACAAATGGTCTATGACATTAGCAATTAGCGATGTAAGGCGGTCCTAATGGTTAGTTTGGAGGTTGTGTCCACAAAAGCATTACAGCCTGGCATTAGTGAGGATAGACTGAATATGTAACCTAGAGTAGGTAAACATATTGATTTTATAAAAGGATCACAGTTATCTGGTACATCTGGTGACGCAGTGCTACTAAGACTCTCATAGGCATTAGCCTAGCCATGTTGCTTAGATGATTTCCCACACATTACATTGTAAAGGTAACAACTTTGAGTTAAATTGAGCACACAAAAAAAAACAACATATGGATCAAATAAAATGTGTACAGTATCTTCAGGGAACAAAAGTCAATTGTACATCATTCAAAATAAAAACAAAAATGTAACCCATAGCATTACAGGATTGAGCCGCCTTACCATCTAAAATGTAAAATGTTGGCAGGGCTGCCTAATTACTGTGTGAGTGTAACAGTAACTGAAACTTATTAAAAGATTAATCGCAGCTGTATAGTGCTGACTCAACAAAACAAAGTGTTACAGTACATTAGGACAGACCTGTGACTTGAGTTACTGCAAGAAAGCTTTGGACTATCTTTCTTGCTCGTACACAGAGTTCTCATACAAGAACAGTTTACTTATTTCAGCTGTGTTGTGCAAGACTTGCCCTTTGTTTATGTAGCGTGTTTATGACAAAAAAATAAATTCACACAAAATTGCTTAAAGGGTACATAAGGGTCTTTTTATTTTATTGTGTTACATGTTCCCATGTGTTGCTACAAGATGTGAGTATTGTTTTAATTTTGTTTTATTTTTTAATTTTGACCACTTTTTTAAACTTTTAAATTGCATTCCCTGCCTCAAGATGGCTTCACATGTACCTGCATGGACCTCTCAGAACTACATTTCCCATCATCCTCCTGCTCACTAGTAAATCCATCTCATTTACATATGTGAGCAGCAGGATGATGGGAAATGTAGTTCTGAGAGGACCATGCGGGATACATGTGAAGCCATCTTGAGGCAGGAAATGCAATTTAAAAGTTTAAAAAGTGGTCAAAATGTAAAAAAATAAAATAAAATAAATAAAATCAATAAAATAAAAGGAATACACACACCTTACGTATACAGTTGTAGCAACACATGGAACATAATAAAATAAAAAGGTCCTTATGTACCCGTTAAAACACACCTCTGTTAATTAATTAATTTGTACTGGGAAAAATCTCAGAGCTTAACAAAAAAACAAGCCAAGGCATGTTCATGAATACAGACATTGAAGGTTAGGGCATTATGTTTATCAAAAACATATGCCCTCCTGTTCCATAGCAGCGGCTTCCATTTGAACAGGATGAATGTCATGCCCACGGAGGGGTTCCTACTGTGCTGAGTCTGCTTGCAGTTTAGACTTCAGACACAAGTGTAGGATGCAACACACTAGATCTGTCATCAACTGTACTCAGGAACCTCTGCTTCAAAATACTAAACATGAAATACAAATGTTTACTTACCTACAGTATTACATACTGTATAGCATGACCCAGACAGTGTTTTATTTTTTTATTTTTTTTTATCTGACGAGACATTACTTGTGAAAAGACCACTAAGAAACTAAAGATCTGGAATCAAAAGCATGGATATGTTTGCAGCATCCTTTCCAACAGTTTTAGTTTTAAAAGAAGATTCACTGTGGCTGCTCAATAACTGCATTCAAACATTCACTTTCCATGCACACACGGCAAGAAGGATCTTACTCTCCGTATTCCGATTAACTGTTACTGCTTTGGAATAAGTATAGACCTACAAAGACTGAGGGAGCAGTTTTTTGAAGTAAAATATAGCATAATACTGCATGGTATGCAAGCAGATTTATTTTAGATGCCAAGTAAAAACAATAGACGTGATGTAGAGTGTCTGTTTGAAATATTTATAATCCATTTTTATTACATAGAACATAGAAGAGTTAGCCATCTAAGAGATGCCTTTCGCCTCTGGGAACCGTTTCAATTAATCATGGGTCGAAATGACAAAAGATATTTCTTTCTTATGGCTGTTCTGGGAAATTAAGTGAACTACAGCAATCTCACCATAGTCCCTGGGTTTGAAAAGCAAATGTCTGGCAAGACAGTGAAGCAATTTTGCTTCCTTATTGCTTCTATATTATTTTGACTCAAGACCATTGCATTAACTTTGATGCTTGAACAGTACATGAAAGACACTATATGTAACTGCTAGGTCATGATATACTTTTTTATAGATTTAAAAATCCTCCTGTTATTATGCCCAGATTGAATTATCTGCCTGAAGCGATTGTGCAAGTGATCCTTCAAGGATTTAGGTCAGTCTTTCTGCATGCAAGTACAGCAAAGATCTTCAAAAATTCCAGTTATTCGTTGTCTGAAATAACAGAACAACCACAGCAGTGTAATAATATCAATTACATCTCTTTTTTTTATATCTAAATGTTTCTGTAGTCTGTAGAACAATTAGGGTTATGCACACCTACAGGGCACCATTTAGTTAATTACTAAAACATTCATTTTGAAATGGGGACTTTTGCAAAAGGTCTAAAAATGAAGCCATGTGCACCATTTATTTAAAAAAAATAAGAAATAACTTTATTATATTACTATGCATAAGCAATTTAATTTTTTATATAATGTATAGTTATATAAAGTATATGCTAGTTTTATATCCTTAAAAATGTTGTATTCCTTTTTTTATTTTGCCTCGGAACTTAATTCAAAATAGGGTCCTATGTATTTTAGATATTGAGAACAAATTAAGAAAAATTACAAGCAAGACTAGGCCATCACTGATCCATTGGTTCCAAATAGGTGACCAAATCCAGCACTTTATGTGGTTCCTAAAGGATCACAGTGATTCATCAGGAACAACATGGCTTGATAACCCATTCTATCCATTTCTAACTGTATCCCCTGGACATGGGGTCTTAGCCATGTTAATTATTTATAGGAATATTAAAGGCTTCAATCAAGTCGCCCCCAACCCTTCTTTGATATAGAACAGGTTAAATAGATTATTTACTTTATTAGCCCTGGGACTAGTCTTGTAGTCTTTTCAAAGCTACTGTACAATGCAAGCATTTTGTTTGTTATTTAAACGCTTCCTCACACGGTCTGTTTGCTGATAGTGTGGATTCAACTAAAACACAGGTCTTTTTCACAGTGGGCTTGTTCTAGCTCAGTATCTCCTATTTGGTATTTGAGTCATGCATTTTATTAACATTACATTTCATGTGCCGTTTGTCTACCCAATTCTGAATGCGGTCTGAAGTACTCTTGCATAGCTGTCGGCCAGACCAGGAGACTTGTTGGTCTTGAGAGCCCCCAGTCCTCTTTGCACTTATGATTCTCACTAAATGGGCCTGTTATTACAGTCCTCACTAGTAAGCCCTGTATAAAGTATTAATTTAATACAACTGTGTTTGCCTTACCCTGCTGTCCCTTAAATTCTTCTTCTTAATATGTTCTTTTAATACTATGGTATTGGAAGAGTTGTTGGAGGTTTTGTTCAATGTCTGTAACAATATTTCTCTAAAATAGATATATATATTTTTTTACTTGCGCAAACATTTCCCTATAGTATTTTGCAATTGCTTTGCAATGTTGTTTGTTTTTCCATACCCCATAAATCTCTGCCTTTTTCCTGGCGGCTTTTGGACTTTTTAAAGTTGATCCTGCACATCCACCATTCCATAAACTGCATAGCCCTGGTTCTTGGGATAAAGCCCCAAATGATTTTTAAAATTATAATTTAATAAACATGAACTCTTCAGATAATGTATCTTTATATGACTGATACCTTTTTTAGCGTATAAAAGGTTTTGGTCAGATACAAAAATACATGATTCTAGTGCGTAATAAACAAAAATGCATGGTATTTAATTGATTGAAAATAATATGAATGATAATAAAATAAAATAAAAACACTATTGATCTTTACAGCTGCTCTAACCTGTTTAATTTACATTCTTATTGCTGAAATTTTGTTGCATTCGTCAATAACTGGTCCAGTCCACTTGCGTTGTTACAGATGGCCCCGGGCATACAGCTAAGAAAATCAGTACAGAATTGCTGCATGATGGTTTCCTTTGTATTCATTGCCTATACTTACCCACTTGAGGTTTGAAAACAATCACACACATATCCAAGACCATTTGGCTAACCTAATAAGCAGAGACATTAGCAATCTGCACACAGATTATTTTCTGTATGAATTCAGTTTTCATGCTCAAATAAATAGCCAGGCAATCATCTGAGCTAAAATAACCTACAGATGAACTTCTTATGGAAAAATGCCATGTGAAATCAAGCAAAGGGGTTGCAGCACCATCTTAGAATGTTCTCTAAACTATATAAAAAAACAAAACTATTTGTTCTATTTAGGTCTTTGCTTTTCAGCATTAAATTGCTTAATGAAATCACTGCACCAACCATAATACACACACTATTAGGTGTAGGCCTGGTGGTGAAGTTTGCTCCTTTTGAAAAGTAGCACTATAATCCAGAATCCAATGAGAATAGAATTGGAGAGAGATTTGTTAATACTATATAGTATTATTGTTACAGTTCCATTATGTTTTAATGTTTGTTGGGGTTTATTATTATTATTATTATTATTATTATTATTATTATTATTATTATTATTATTATTATTATTATTATTTAAAATGTCTGTATCATTTATTAAAACTGATAATCCATCTATCAGTAACACGTTGTAAATATTCTGAATGTAGTCAGGCTCTTAATATTTGAATCTAGGTTCCTTTGAATTAGCCAAGACTGACATAACATCATGAGATACCTGAGCAATCACAAAAGTAACACATAATTAGCCTATTTGTATGATATAGAGATTAGGAAGTGTTTTTTTTTTTTTTTAAAGTGTGCAGAATACAACAGGGACATTGGCTCACTAGGCAAATCTAACCTTTTCAAAATAATGATTTAACTGTAATTGTATCCTACTAACTAATAAAGTAGCAGCAGGACGAGTTACCACTGTTTGTTTCAGTGTTTTAGCTCCTGCAAATGTATGGAGTCTTCCTTTTTAAGGCTTGATTAAAAAACAATCAACTAATTGTGCAATATGCTTATTGTAAAACAATGACCAGCAATACACTTAACCAGACTTAAGGCAGGATACATAATCTGAACATCAAGATCAGACTCAAAGGTATACACGGCTTCATCTTAACACACAGTATGGGTTTAGAAAGCTGCCAAATGCAGGATTACAACTTTTTACTGATTTTTCCACTATGATTTAGGCCACTGCAGCACATCTGTTGGCTGTTATAACACATTGCACAAGTCTGGAGTTGTACTTTCTGGTGGGGATTTTCTGCAAACTGCATTCCAGGAAGAACTAGTGAGCATCTTGATTGACACATTGATCAATCTAGCCAGTGCATTGAGGGATAAGCCAGTTGCGTTGATAAACCGTCTGTATATGGGTTATCAACATCTGTACCCTGAAAACAGGTTTTTACTTCAGGTACCGACAAACTGTTCATTAGCTCAGTAAGCCTTCTTGTCTGGCACTGTCCAAAAGCATAAACATGGGGCTATGAAAATAATGTTGTAATTCCTGGAAACGAGGTGTGGATTTATAATGACGATATTTATAATGACGATATTTGATGACCATGGCCATTAACTAACTGCACCAAAGAAACTAAAATACGTAATGGAATTCTGGCACAGTTTGTCATTGCAGGAGAATTCAGGTGTTATATGTTGCAGTGGAACGGTTACTTTTCCAAATGTGGTTTCAGTCCAGGGTGCTTAATTCTCTCAGTTACAATTATAGCAGTTTGGTTCTTTTGAAACTATGGCAGCAGTTTAGTACAAATGCCTCTTTGTGAGCCAACATTTCATGTGAGAAGTTAATCAATATGAATCAATATACATCACTTCTGCCAGCATTCTGTATTTTTATGAGCTTATTTGAACACCTTGACAGTCAACATTTGGGCCGCAAAAACATATTCATTAAGGACTAAGACAAACCATTTTTCTGGCAGCTGTTTATACAATTAATCACATTTTGAAATCTTGGCCAACATTACCTAAAGATGGCTTGTGTTACAAAGTTACAAAGTACACTGCTTAGAACAACTTGCTTAGAATCAAATGTTTTACAATGTTTTCTAAAACAAATGCTTTATGCTAGAAATAAGGTCTACAAAAATGATTTAGGCAACACATTTTGTAAGGAGTTTTCTGTAAAGGTGTGAAGGAATCATAGACAGTGTGTCACATGCAAAAAAAACAAAAAAACACTCTGGTACGTCCCGTTCATGTCATGATTTTGAAGGGAGTTTGAAGTGGGAGCTGCCGGAATTCCGTTAGCACTGAGCAATGAAAAATAAGTGGGAGGCAAAAGCTAAATCAGGTGCAACTGACATGCAGCATTTAGAAATATTAGTGTTTCGGTATTTTGATAAACATTATTTTTTCTAATACATACTTCCATCCATTTCCAATACCAAGCTTTATGTGGGAACTGTGATTTGAAACATGGATTTGCTTTTTTTAAATTATTTTTATACATAAGCGTACACATCATATTTCATCATTTCTGTAAGTACATGAAAGACATATTTAACGGTTCTATAAAAAGGGTACCGTGTTAAAAAAAATAAATAAAACGTTTTGCATAGCATGCTGACATGCTAGCTAGGTCATACAATAGTTGATCAAATAAATGCACAGAGATCGGGGAGATTAATAAAGTTTTGTAACTTTGTGTGCTGCATACATCGTTATAAATTCTGTTATATGCTAATCCAACAGGCGCTTGTATACTGACACACTCTTCTCCAGCGGCCTGACTATGTCTAATCCAATATGATCGAACGAGCGGCTGGTGACACACTTGACCGTTCTCTATGGCTGCATGGTCTATGAGCCGCCCCACAGTGTTATTAAGGCCCTTGTCAATCGTCCCCATAGCTTTAAGATCAGGGTTGCTGGTGGCACACACATATCCAGAAGGACCGGTTTCGACTGTTGGTTCCCCTGGGTCTGCCCTGGAACCCTCGCCAACAGCACCCAGTTCCACTGGCTTGGACTGTCCCCATTGCCCGGCCTTCGTTCTTGGCGACCAGACGCACCTCCGGCGGAGGGTCTGACTCTTTCCAGCTGACTCGTGAAGCCAGTGATGGTACGCTGTCCCTGGAAACATACTATGTTGTGTGGGAGTACTTGTGGTCGCTTTGGCATTACACACTGCAGCATTTCTCAAATGTGGCATCATGGCTGCTTGCAGCCACCAGGGGCATTTTGTTCCCTAAGCCATGTTATATTAAGAGTTTTAAATCACTGGAAGATTGCTTGTTGACATCGAGGAGGAGAGTGTCTGCTCTATGGAGAGAACTACTACACAAACCCCTTCCACTCCAAGACGGTGCTCGTGAGGCTGTTTGAAGAGGCTGGAGTCGCCAGGAGGATGCCGGGACTCTGGCAGCCCAGAAGTAGGTCAGTTTAGGGGATGTTGATCCCAAGGAGTATAGAGAGGGTTTGCCTAGAGTAGTAGGTTCCTGGAGTGGGACGTTCCTTGTAGTGGGACTAGCGTCCGCCTTGTGTGCCAAACCTTTATTTTAGTTTTGTTTTCTTTTCTTTTCTTTATTAAATCTGGCGCTAGGATTACCATTGTTGGTACCCTAGCGTCAGGATCTGTGTTGTTATTAAATCTGCATGTCTGTGTGGCGTGTCAACACCCAGTGCTCTGTGTCTGCCTCAGTATTATTCAGCGACGACCCACGTATGTAATGCCGCCCTGTTACAACAATACAAAGGGATTATCATTTCCACTCCTCACAAATGTAGTTGTTTTAGATTTACAGGCAGTCTTCCAGTCTTAACAGCCACAATTCATGGTCAAGTTCAAAATAGATCATTTTTCCTTATTATTTGTAGAATAGAAACTCACAGAAAATGCACATGTACTGTAATGTTTTACACATTTAAACTGGACACATGCTTCCTTAGATAAGCCGTACAACATAATATACAGCAGAATGCCAATACAATCATGGATTTGCTGAGAATCCTGCTCCTGAATGGAGACAGGAAATAAGATAATAACTTAATTGATGAAATACTGGAATTAGGCTCTCCCCAAAGTCAAACCAGGCATTCATAATTAGTGTTATTAGCAGTCAACTCGATGGTAGGCTTCCGATTAGTTGGCAAAAGGGCAATGTATACTAAACATTTTTACACAAGTTTCATTTAACAGCACAGGCCTTCAAGCAAGTCTTATAAGCAAGAGTATGGTGAGTATCTGTTAATCTCAATGAAACCCAAATGGAGGTGGAGACACCGTACATGTATTGTGGTACCTTATAAATCCAACACAGTTAGCAGAGGTGGTACTTTTAAAAAGGTAAATGTATGCAATACCTTCCCTAGTCAAGACTGGCAATCAACTTCGTTAATTTCTGTGAACAAAATTCTGTACAATCAGTATGTTTACATGTAAGACATATTCACAATACTTCAGTATTCCAAATGAGTATTCATAATACTTCAGTATTCCAAATGAGTATTCTGGATAATTTAATATTCCACTGTTATTCCACTTTTTCATGCAGACAGAGAAGATCCAGAACACTACACATCGCAGGCAAGTGCAATGACAGCAACGGGACTAAATGAAGTCCTTATAATAAGTAAACAGTAAACAGAGCTCATTATGTATGCAACTTTATTCTTTCCAATATCGTAATTGGCAGCTTCTTATTCATTTCTATTTTGTACTGTTGCATAAACCCGCCGGCTCTGGGAAACAGAGCATTTATATGGAATGAAATGACAACATGTAAGCCCAAAATACATGTTTTTCTTTTAAACTATAAGCTATAGCCTACAGTAGCAGTGTAAGAATAAAATACTAAATAGCTCATAGCTTCTTTAAACATGACCTAAATTACAATCTGCATGATAACATTTTAAAATTCACATACCTTGGGGTATGCATTTACCTACAGGACTATCATTTGAGTGGCACTAGGGCACGGAGCCAGGAAAATAAATGCCAATTACAGTTTTCTAAATCCCTGAGTACAGGTGATGGTGTTCTCACACATGTGCAGGGACAAGTATTTGGAATAAACTGTTTACATGAATTAACATTCGACTAGCATTTCACAAGATAGCTACATCTTCTTATTCAGAATACAGCTCATCTTATTCTGAATATGCTGTTTACACATGAGTGGAATACTTATGAATAGCTGCATGGAAACATGCTGGATGTTGGATTCGCATAAGATGAAAAAAGAGGAAGCTATTCAATTTTTTTTTATTCTTTTGGTCCATTTGGTATCAAATTCATCAATACAATGACTTGTTTAGAGCAGTGTTTTTCTTCATTTTATTCTAAATATATTCTTTTAAACTTTTATTATGACACATTTCTAACTGTTACAAACATGTAACAATCATAATACATTCAGTATAAGACATTTTGATACTGGAGTAAAATACAATAAAGTAAAACAAAGAGAAGCTTGCTCAATCAGGGCTGGGCAACAGCCTCTTCTGTATAATGATACAACCCTGCACTACCTAACCCCACCTGTATTTACCTGTGCTGCTGCTCTTGCTTGTGAGCCCCCTCCTTATCCCTATCTGTCCTTCTTTACACAGCTTCTCATCTTTGTCACCTGGCGGATGAGGCCTTGCTGTTCTTTTTTCTTATCTCAGCTGATGGCTATACAATCATGCATACTCCAAGACACTAAAACAAAACATCACCTCAAACCATCACCAATGTTGGGCTGGAGATATCCCCTTATGTATGTAATGTATGCATTATGTATGCTTTCTCATTATTGTTCTGCAACCTATTGATGCTTAGTAATAAATTGCTACATTATTCGTACTGCCTGACTGAATGTAAACACATGCTCTGACAAGGTGTCTTTAAGAAGTAGTCTATCTTTATTCATTTTACCACTAAAGATAGTGATACAGAACCCTTCTTGTCCTACTTAGATTAGACACAACAAAGTGTGAGGAAATGTTTTAAACCCTGTACCCGCAGACTGCAATAAACACACTACCAAAGTTCAGAAAACAGTTTAACTGAGATAAAATGCTACGTGCACTATCAACAACCACTAGTAGCAGCTGACAAGTAACACCTGAGTGACTGTGAAGATAAGCACATGATTTTCCAAGCTCATCCCCACAATAAAAACTGTCAATATTTAGACAGCTGTCCCAGGTGAACATGCTCGGACATAAGCACATTCCTCAGAGTTTTTCGTTTGGAACTTTTCCAACAATTCCTATGTTCTGTTCAAGTTTAATTACAGGACTTTATTATTAGGATTGGCACTCAAGGTACACTCAAGGTACACTCAAGGTACATCGTACAAAACAATAGGCCTATATTTTACTTAAGCAGTATTTTAAATACACTAAATAAACTGTGCAAAAAAACTCACAACTGCTTTTGAAAAAAAAATATGGCAATGAGAAACTTCCATACAGTAACAACCTTTATGAGCTTAGCATTATGTGTTTTTTTAACCTGTGACCTCTTGTACATTTCAAGCTTGGCGCCTTCAATGCAATATCTCATTTTACTAGTCACTTCGTAACTTTTTTGATAAGCTAACTGTTCTCTCTTTTTATCTTGTCAAGACATTCAAGCAATCAGCAAAGTGTAAGAAACATGCAAGCATTTAAGACTGGGACCAGTACATGTACACAGATTAAGAAGCACAGGTTAACTATGGCAAAGCACTGTTAATGCATAACAAATCCACTAACATCCAACTAAACCACAACCTACTGTGCAAATTTACAATGGTAATGTGTAAACCATAGGAATTAACCTTGAATTACTGGGAAGTAAACATGCCTTACAGTGTTTACACAGTGTACAGACAACCAACGTCTCAAGCATACTGTATTTGTATATTCTCACAAACTGGTAAATAAAAAAAGCAGTTAAATAATGCTTGTTTAATATGGGGCTGCATTATTCAGTTAGGATACAGCAAGCAAAACGTTGTGCCATGTAGGTCTAATGGGCAGTGTTGTGTTATACACCACCATACGGATTCTGCCGCCAGTCAGATATGAGATGAGATTAAAAGCTCTAAAACCATGAATGCAGATGGCTCTTTTGCATTGCGGTTAAGACACTTGCTTGCAGTGCACAGGGTCGCCGGCTCACGCCAAGCCTCCACGCGATTACATTGGCCTGATTTAGATGAGCAAGGTAATAAGGCCATGTATTAAACAGAGACTCGAGAACAGAATGGGATTATTAAAGAAATCTTATCACCCCCCCTTTCAGGAAACATGTTTGATGTGGCTACATCCCTAACATAAACCAAAGTGAATCTCTCAAGAGGTTCAGGAACATCATATCGACTATAGTCGGTACCATGATGAAGCATCACAACATCATTTTACAATTACGTCTTAAAGCCAGTATCAAAATAGATCACAATATCATAAACTTGTCAAAGTTGTGCATGTCTTATTATAGTCAGCAGCAAAAAAGGTGACATGATTTAAGCGTTTTGCCAAACCACGTCTACCACATTCTGAAAGTTTTGTGTTCAATAAAATCAATTCGTGTAGTTAAATCTATAAATATATACGTGTGGCAGAGCAGGGCTCTGCCCTTGGAAATACTGGCAGGGATGGAGTTAAATTCTCCTCCCTGCCCAGGTTGATTGCATCAAGTGGGAGCAATCAATCAATTAATTATTCAATTATTACTCAGCCACCTGGCATAAAAGGAGGTCTCAGCCTCCCAGTAGAGGAGAGTTCTAGAAGGAGAGGAAGCAAGAGTGGGTTTTTGTGTGTGCTGTTCGTTTTAATTGTGAATCCAGTGAAGGCAACGCCCAGCCTGGAAGCCTTACTTTGTAAGTTTTGTTTTGTGCTTATTGTCTATTATTTCTGTTTAAAACCCTTTTTGTTTGGCCCTTGTGCCGGTTTATTTTGTATTTTTGTCTATTAAAAGCTTTATTTTGAACTTTTCACATTGTCTCTGAGTCTCAACCTCTGTCATCCTGTCACAATACGCTACACCTCATTATAGTTTAGTATCAACAAAGGCAGTAAAAAAATCAAAAGCTTGTAAAGTCCATTATGAAACATAGTAAACAATGTCATATATACTTTGTTGTGCAATTTTTCCAATGGAAGGTTAATTTAGTGAGTATAATCTGCGTGATGAAGGTTTCACTTCCGCAAGGAACTTTATTCTGTTTTGCCATATTTTTGTTGCTTGACACACCATGAGCCAGATTGCAGCAGGGATTAAAAAACGTTTGCTCTAAGCAACATTTGGGCCGGCGGTTCAATCTAGAGACGCTTGAATGGAAGCGTCTGTAACAAGCTGCTTCCGGGGCATTGATACGGGCTTTGTTTACCAGGTCAACCCTGCTTTATCAAAAGTAGTCACGTAGCTGACTTGCATGACACCAGGTCCTGATCTGTGTAGGTTCCGACCTGGGTAGAACATGCCAGTGTGAAAGGGGCTTTAGCTGCAAACAAACAGCAATATAATTGGCGATTGAAGTACAGAACTGAATGATGAAAATCCATCTCTTTCATAAACATCAACCCTTTGTCTGAGACATTTGAGATATTCTCAGGATTTTCAATCTAGGTTCCCTGAGGTACCTAGCTATTAAAACCAGGGAAAAATCTAACAAAGAATTGCATGCATTCCGGCCCTGTGAAGAGCAAACAGATCAATGACATGGAGTATTTCTCTACCATGCATTCTAAACTGTTTTCTTTCTTTTTTATTTTATTAAATGATGTAAATAATACCATTGGCAGTTTTCTGATCTGAAACCAATGTAATCATTTTGGACCTGTGATTAGCCAATGCTTAACGAGGCTAATATGTATTAAACAATACTTATTAAGAAACCTAATTAGACAGCTATTGTATTCCAATTACCCAATGTGTTAATTAGATTTGACAAGGTTTACACTAATTCACGATGACAAGTGTACTGCTTCTAGGCTGAATCTGCAGAAGGCTACAGTAACGAGAAGATGATTGTAATCAGCAGTAAAACAGATACAAATTCACTGAAAGGCCTGTCAAGTGTTTCTTGTTGTCCTGTTGTGTGTAACATCCCAAATGAACTAGTTCTGAAAGATGCAAACTAATAGTATTTATTGTACAGCTAGGGCCAAAAGTTTAGCATCACCTACAATTTTAGGATTGAGACATAATAAAAATAAACTATATGAACATAATTTAGATATTTTATTTAACATCATGTAATCAAAGAAACTACAAAATTATATCACAAAACGTCTAGCGGAAGCCGTGACAGTTGTAGTGTATTTCATGTTAGATTTTGAAATGTCACATTTTTCAATTTTTGGCAGTTTTTTTGTAAACTACAAAACGGTATGTAATTCAGTATGCTAACATAACATTATTCAGCAGGTTTCATTCCACTTTTTGAAGCAAAATGAGTTATTTCTTTAGGGTGAACACTTTTGGCCCTAGCTCTAGATAGTAGAATGCAGCCTTCATGATCACGAAGCTGCTGCACATGCAACAAAAGGTTAAAGGTCATGTTAAACCGCACAAATGTACCATCATATTTCTGAGTACTGTACAGTATATCTCACAGCCTAAACATTGTGGATTTAGACTGTATAAGCTTCACTTGTTTATGTAAAACTTGCATGCATCCAACTCCATCTAACTCACGAAAGCTCAAACTACTATCTATTTTTATTCAGGGAACAGCCAGTAATCTCTGCTTATTATGTCCATTACCAATTTATAAAACAGGGGCAAATTATATCCATAAATGCACCTTTGATCGCAAAAAAAAGGTAGTGTACTGTACCATATAAAAATAATAAAAACCTGTAATACTTCAACAGCTGATATTTTATTGTATATGAAAATGCTGCATTTTAAGATCTGCTTTTAAAGCAAAAACATTTACTGGCAATGAATATTGGTCGTTAATATTTGTATGTTTGATTCTCAGCTCTATTTTTAAGTCAGAGGTGCAATGGTGTTACTTCTTTGAAACTTGGTCTTGGAGTGCAATAAGCTATCCAGTTCCAGGCTAACAGACCTGTACTGTAGATACATTCCCTCTGTCTGGTCAAGGGTCACTGTCAGCAAACTGTTTTCCCTGTTAAGTACATGCTGCTTTAGAAGCACACTGGCATTAAGCCCAGACCTCTCACAGTACTTTACATCAAGCTAGAAACTATTTGTGATTGGTTCAGTTTATTGAAAATAAAAGCCTTCAAGTTTTTTTGTTTTTGTTTTGCTTTGTTAGCAATGCCAAAACCAGCATTTGTTTTAAAAGAGAAAACCCATAAATTGTAAGCCAAACAAATGTAAGATTGATTTTTATTATTATTATTTTTTTTAACAATTGCATGTTAGCCAATGTATTTTTAAAGTGTCATTTATTTTTGTTTAAGTTTATCTTTTTTTTATGAAACCTATTAATAGTTAGAGCCAGATATTCAAAACATAGATTTCTTAATAAAGGTGTTATTTAACTTTAAAGTTGTTGTTTTTTTTTCAAAATGTCTGCTCCAGTGCACTTGGGTTTGCGGTCTGTCCTCTAAAATCACTGCAGGAAGAGCAGTCTAAAAAAAAAAAACATAACAAGTGCTCTGGCTTTTCTGTTCCGTACCACATCATGGATCACTATTGCTGTGTTACCTGTCTGACAATCTGGGCAGTAACCCTTACACTATCAGTGCACTAGAGCGGACATTTTGAAAAGAGCTTGGAAACTGACTTTAAAGTTATAAGTGTAAAAAGTTGTCAGGATGTTAACAATGAAATATAAATTGCAGGTACATTATTTAAACAGTTGTAGCAACACGCGGGAACATGTAACGCTATATTTTTCACTACTTACTATTTAAACTGCTTACCAAGTGCAAATGTTAAAGGGATGAAAACAGCCTCCTGTTGAGAGGAAAGCAAAATGAAATTGGGATCCTGATATACAGTCGTTGTTTGTCTACTGCTATACAATACAATACAATACAATACAATTTGCTTTTATATAGCGCTCTTCATGTGGAGCGTTCCAGGGCACTTTACATTAAAAACTCTAAAATAAAAAAAAATTAAAAGCCATTGGTCAAGCAATCCAGCTCAAGAATAAGCTAATGCAAACAAATATGTTGTTAAATTGTATTTAAAAAACTTGACTGTGCCAGCATCCCTGATACGACGAGGGATGGAGTTCCAAAGACAGGGAGCATAGCAACTAGAGACAGAGCTTAGCAACTAAAGGCCCTTACCCCTGCTGATTTTATACAACTTCTAGGAACTACCAAAAGTTCAGCATTCGCTGATCTCAAGGTATGACTAGAAGCATAAGGTACCAACATTTCCTGTAAATATGAAGGCCCAAAATCATGAAGGGCCTTATATGTAGTAAGCAGGATTTTAATATCAATCCTGAATTTAACTGAAAGCCAGTGCAGTGACTTAAGAGTAATATGTTGTGACTGACGTGTGAGAGTAAGCACTCTGGCTGCAGCATTTTGAAGCAGCCAGCAAACAAAACATTACAGTAACCTAACCGAGAAATAACAACAGCATGAACCACCATCTCAGCATCTTTACTAGATAGAATGGGCCTCAATCTGGCAATGTTCCTCAAACGATAAAATGAGGCCTTTATAACTGAGCTAATGTGGGTATCCAAACACAATTCTAAATCCATAGTGATTCCCACATTTTTCACAGTATTAGATGGAGTCAAAAGATTACCATCAAAGGAGATTTTAATATGAGGTGATTCAGCCAAACTGTGTCTGGAGCCCACCAATAGCACCTCTGTCTTATTGGGATTTATTTTTAGACAATTTACAGCCATGCACTATTGAACTGCGCTCGGGCACTGAGATAGCACATGTCCATCTGCGGGTTAGTAGGAAAAGAACACTATATTTGAGTCTCATCTGCATAACAGTGAAATCCAAGGTTATGTTTGATAATAATTGATCCAAGGAGGAGCATATAAACATCAAAGAGCTGGGGACCAAGGATTGTTCCCTGAGGAATTATATACTTAACGTCAGAAGAATACTGACCCAGAGAAAAATTGGCATCAATGTAATAAATAGGAGCGGAGCCACTCCAAAGCAATGCCTGTAATGCCAATATCATTATGTAATCTCTCCAATAAGATCCCATTGTTCACAGTGTCAAAAGCAGCAGAAAAATCAACCAACACTAAAATAGGCAATTGTCCTGTATCAGCAAACCGAAGGAGGTCATTACAGAACCTCAAAAAGGCTGCCTCAGTAATATGACCTGAGCAAAATCCAGACTTAATTTTTTTTTCCCCAATAACCTACAGTATTCCTACAAAACTGATTGAAGCCAGAACTTTTTTTCCAATCAGTTATTTGAATTGGCCCATAATTTCCAAGATCATGTTTCTTCAGAAGTGACCAAATTCCTTAAAACTGGCAGTTGGACTAACCTCAGTCTAGCAATCTGTTGAAGAATGAACAGTGGCAATAGCAGCAGAGAATAACTGGGCCCTAATCACTTCAATTTTATCAGTGACAAATGTTAGACATTTCTCACAAATATCAGTTTGATCCCCACACACTGCTGCACCAAGAGCTATTGTACTGTAGGTACCAAGGGAACTTACAGATGGCATACGTCTCTGAGCCTTCATTCACACAGAACATCATAAGGGATGAATGAACTTTAAAAAAACACCTTGAAACTGTTGAAGCAAAAGACAGCTTAATGCAAGTCTAAGACCTCTGTGTGACCTGTGAAATTCAAAGACTAAACTAACAGTACCGTACAAAATCCGTATGAATTATAAGCTTGGGGCAAAGTGGCGTTAGATCTATGCAGTATCACATATCTTCACTGTTTCCCCAGTATCTATTACATTTACTATATAAGTGCCAAAAACATCAACCCAGATGCCAACATTCTGAATGCTTTCAATAAGTGTAGATTCTCTGTATTTTATGGAAAAAATATTCATGGTTTAATGTTATGAAATATAACTTATTAATATGTTGTTAAAATGTAGTCTACCTTTTTTTCAACTTAAAAAAACCCTCAGTAGTTATACATGCCAATGCTAAATATTTAAGTAAAATCCAATAAAAAAATCATAACTGGATAAATTTAGTTGTCACTGATGAGCAAAATGCAGAAATCAATGTACATACTTTGCTCCAACCTAACAGCAGCTAACTAAGCCCTGGGAAAACGTAAAATTCTCTCAAGACCTAAAGTGTTTTGTTTTTTAAATCAATATTTGAGAAGCCTACACTGCCTTGGTTTAGCACTTCAAAGTGTTCAGGTCCTGTGTGTAAAGAACGAACAAAGTCTTTAATATGCTGCTCAGGAGTTGAAAGATAAAAGTGAAAACATTCACCAGGTGGCAAAGCCAAATAAACGCAGACTATAGATACATATTTCATAAAACCAAAACAATTTATACAAATTAACCATTGTTTTCTAACACAGTTTACTAATTTTTTAAATCGAAGAATTATCATTTTATCTAGAAGCCAAATCTTTACACTATTTCTTAAAGCCTTTAGTAGAGTCAGACTATGAAAGCAATAAAATATGATCCAACTGGACCTGTCATTCCACTGCTACGTGAATCAGGCAGTGGTTCTAAAGGTCCCCAGCTCTGCTGGTATGGTGATGTAATTGCTCAGGTTGGAACACTTGTGATCACTCCCTCTGTTCTTACCATTTTATAAATTTAAAGAATGTAATAGCAAGAGAGACTATATTATCACAAAATAATGTCTCGAGTTGGTTTTGGGCAGTAATGTATAAGTGAATTACCAGCCCAAAACCAACAGACATATATTATTGTGATGATAATATTTTTTTAACCATATGCTATTTTGTATACACTATTTTACTTAAAATATGTCAAGTGTTTTTGAAATGTTTTGTTCTATTGTTTTGCTTGCACCGGCGCAGGGAAAATGTTTGAGTTTTGATTGTAAGTTTTAGGAGAGCACTGTGACATAGGAAGACATATATAGAATGAATAGATATATTTCTTGCAATAAAGCATTCTAATATCATGGTAACATACAGTATAATACATATAAGGAACAAAGTTTGCACCTGTGACAGGGTGCTCGTGTCAGATATGTGGGTAACTGCTGCTTAAGCATCACAGAGACAACTGGGGGTGGAGTTGAAACGCCAGCACAGACGCGCAGGATTTATTAATAATAAACAGAAAGTAAATAAAGGGGTCATGTGACATTACCAGCCATGGTAACACACAGAGGACACATACAGCAAGCTGTACAAAAATACAAAATAAAACACAGTACAAAAACTACAAATAAAAGGTGCCACAGAGGGCGAGCGCTAGTCTTATAAAATGAGGCGTCCCGCTCCAGGAACCGGCTACACTACGTAACCCTTGCTGTACATTATTCAGGATCACCATCCCCTAAACTAACCTACTGATGAGCCAGTATCAATACGATGACTCCTGCTGCTTCATACGGCCTTGACTGGGCATTGTCTTCACAAGCACCGCTTGCAGTCTCAGGGTTGCGTAGCTGTCGTTCCTGCAGCGCGGACCCTCTCCTCCTGAGTATACACTGCTTCCCTCTGGCATGGCGTTGCAGTCGCCCCGAGCCATCTCCCACATATGTTTTTGAACTGACGGACACTCGGTCAAGACCCGCCCACCTGCTGATTAAGGACCAGCACAGCCAATCACTTGCTGCCCTTCCCCTCAACCAAGCCTAGCAGGCAGCAAGTCTCAATCGAGCGCCCGTCTGTAAACAATAATTCAATCATACAAATCAACTCCAAAACGATACACAATAAACCCATTTCCCCATACAAATTATACCAACACTAATTTACAGCACCCTACTTAGTAACTACAAATGTTTGTCCATATTGGATAATCTATTCATATCACATAAAAAAAATAATAATATAAAAAAAATTGGTCTGGTAATCGGTGACTGACATCAAAGGTTATTTAAGGGTTAAAAGTTTCCCACATTCAGTGTCACTTAGTCTGTGCATTTGACAATGACATCCGTGGCCTACCAGATTAGTTACATAAGCAGCATAAAGGATGGACAATATAAAAGTAGAATTCAAGAACTGTATTAAAAACTGTCCTTGTGTACTGTAGTCATTTAGGTAGATTTGACACAGCTGTGATTGCATACTACAGTAGCACCAGGTAGGCTATACATTAAAGCACTGCATTTTTCATCATCCAAACCATACTTGCACAATAATACATTTCTTAAATAATTATAATTGCTGTCATAATGTGGATACATTTCAGGCAGGGAACAAAGAAATTGAATACAAAATAATTGTCCAACTTTTATCTAGTTTAAATCATAAGGACCACACTGGTGCATGCTGTGCATACTTCATTCTATTAATTCCTAATCAGACCTTGTGGCATTCTTGCGTGTTGCTCCCGCACTGAAGCAGGCAGACAGGCAGGTGAGAGCCGGAATGGAGGCACGGAGACACAGAAGTACAGTGAAACACGCCAGCATGGCGCTCAGCATTTATTAACACATAAAACAAAAAAAACAAACACTAATGTTATTGAGGCTACCAACAATGGTAGCACACAGAGGACAGTACAAGTCTGTAAAAACACTAAAAATAAATCAAAGGTGCCGTGAAAATGGCAGGCCTTGCAGCATCTGAATTATCACAGGCATCTAATCCAAAAAAAATATATATACATTTTACATAACATTTACTGATGAAACACTATAGTAAAGTTCTTAAAAACCCTGCAAGATGGGCTCCCGAGTGGCGCATCCAGTAAAGGCGTGGAGTGCAGGATGCACTCTATAGCCTGGATGTCGCCGGTTCGAGTCCAGGCTATTCCACAGCCGACCATGGACGGGAGCTCCCAGGGGGCGGCGCACAACTGGCTGAGCGTCGCCCGGGGGGAGGGAGGGTTAGGTCGGCCAGGGTGTCCTCAGCTCACCGCGCACCAGCGACCCCTGTATTCTGGCCGGGCGCCTGCGGGCTTGCCTGTAAGCTGCCCGAGAGCTGTGTTGTCCTCCGACGCTGTAGCTCTTGGGTAGCTGCATGGTGAGTCCGCAGTGTGAAAAAAAGTGGTCGGCTGACGGCACACGCTTCGGAGGACAGCGTGTGTTCGTCATCACCCTCCTGAGTCACTGCAGGGGTGGTAGCGGTGAGCTGAGCCTAAAAAATAATTGGCCATTCCAAATTGGGAGAAAATAATAAAAAAATAATTGGCAACGACTAAAATTAAAAAAAACCCTGCAAGACAAAACAAAAACATAAAAGACATGCACAAAGAACTAGAGATTATGACAATGGACAGTCAGACTACGACTTTCAGCCAAACATTTTGCCTGCTGTATTCCACGACACATCACTAAGATACGCTATTCATGACACTGGTCACACCATAAGTTCTTCCATGCTGTCTTCAGTGGTATCGTTGACATCCTCTGCTTTGAATTATCACAGCCTTCAACTGCAAAGTCAATTCAAAACGATGACATTACAGCCAGCAGATAGTGTGTTTCCAAAAACTAAACCTACAACAGTTTCAGTTTTCCATTAACGGTAATTCTTTTTGAACATGAATATACGTACAGAAACTTTATGAAAAGACTGGGCTTGGTATCCATGACTTCAGCCCTGGGTAAATTCTGTTTGAAACTATGAGCCCTCCTGGAGTTTCTCCAACAGTGCATTTGCCTACAAGACCAGATGTCTATGTGACAGCAATCACCTAATTAAATGTCTCCCTGTTCCCATTATGTAGGAAAGATAAGAAGAGGTGAAGCATGGCTGTGGTTGGTGTTTTAGTGTTTGTGTGTGTGTGTTTATGTGCGTGTGTGCGTGCGTCTGTGTGTATGTCTCTGGGTATGTATCTGCGTCTGTGAGTGTCAGTGTGTGTGTGTGTGAGTTGTGCGTGTGGTTGGTGTGTGTGTGTAAGAGGTGAAGCATGGCTGTGGTTGGTGTTTTAGTGTTTGTGTGTGTGTGTTTATGTGCGTGTGTGCGTGCGTCTGTGTGTGTGTCTCTGGGTATGTATCTGTGTCTGTGAGTGTCAGTGTGTGTGTGTGTGAGTTTGAGTGTGTGTGGGTGTGCGTGTGGTTGGTGTGTGTGTGTAAGAGGTGAAGCATGGCTGTGGTTGGTGTTTTAGTGTTTGTGTGTGTGTGTTTATGTGCGTGTGTGCGTGCGTCTGTGTGTATGTCTCTGGGTATGTATCTGCGTCTGTGAGTGTCAGTGTGTGTGTGTGTGAGTTGTGCGTGTGGTTGGTGTGTGTGTGTAAGAGGTGAAGCATGGCTGTGGTTGGTGTTTTAGTGTTTGTGTGTGTGTGTTTATGTGCGTGTGTGCGTGCGTCTGTGTGTATGTCTCTGGGTATGTATCTGTGTCTGTGAGTGTCAGTGTGTGTGTGTGTGAGTTGTGCGTGTGGTTGGTGTGTGTGTGTAAGAGGTGAAGCATGGCTGTGGCTGGAGTTTTAGTGTTTGTGTGTGTGTGTTTATGTGCGTGTGTGCAAGGTCTGTGTGTGTGTCTCTGGGTATGTATCTGTGTCTGTGAGTGTCAGTGTGTGTGTGTGTGAGTTTGAGTGTGTGTGGGTGTGCGTGTGGTTGGTGTGTGTGTGTAAGAGGTGAAGCATGGCTGTGGCTGGAGTTTGAGGGTGTTCATGTGGGGGATTAATGACACAATGCATCCTGGAGGGGTGCAGATATCAATTTATCAAAAATAAACCACATTGACTTACCCTCCACTTCAAATATTCTTTATCCTCCCACTGGAGATTTTTGCTAAACATCAATTGGAGTCTACTTTCTACTGCTCAAATCAGATAAAATCTTCAAACAACCAGATTTAAAAGACAGAGTATTTCACAAAAATGGTACGTTCTATTTCGATTGATCTCTTCATACTTAAGTTTTACTTTATATTTACTCTAATGATAAAAACACTTTATTCAAGATGTGATGATGAGAAAAGTACTGTATCCCAAATATCCTCCTCGTAATATAATTTGAGGGAAGATTAAAAAGCGTTATAAATGCATTATTTAAAACAACTTGTACCTGTTATTAGGTTTGGAAGGCCAATTATTATTTAAGCGATAGTGCCCACTGATGAAAGCTCTACTGTGTGGTAGCCTCCCAAGGCTCTTTCTTTGAATCAACTGCATGCCTTCTGAGCACCAAACCGAGCACTTACACTCCTCGGTTTTCACAGTGTTTTTGATCACATGGAATGAAGTTCTCATGTGGGAACGAAACACAGCTGTCTGTTTTCTGTGTTTAAGGTACACAAAAATAAAACCTTTTTATTATTCTTTTTATTTTTTAACATTATGCCAGCGTGCCTTATGAGCATATGTCACTGTGCAAACAGTCAAAGGTGATTTTAATCCAGTTAGGCATTCAAGACTGATCTGAAGAGTTACTGGAAGTCAATCTGTTGAAAATCAGTGTAAAGAAAGGGATTCAGAAAGCAGAAGACCTTGTATACTGTGTTTCACTTATTTCCCCACTTGTGAATTGTTATTGAACAAATTACATCAGTACCGTGTGGCCATGCCAAAGGATTTCACCAATCCAATATCATAACTTTATTAGAGAACAAAACATTTTATTCTAAATCTTAATACTTTGCACTGACATTTCTACATGTATATTAAAAATTGAACATTTGATCTTCCACTTCATGTATTGGAATAATGCGCTATTTCTGAACATGGATTTTGTTCTGAAGTGAAGAATATAAGCCATGTTTGGTATATAATTACCATTTGCTACATTCTCTACTGAGGACATTTAGTGCTTGTTTGAAGCATTTCAGCCAAAGCTTTTAAATATGAGTTACTGTTACTGTTTTTCTAAAACTTTGATATTCCTAAAGCTGTTCTGGACTATCGAAGGTTTCATCTTAGACGTTTTACTGATAAAAAAGACTTGACATTTATTTTTTAAAAGAAGTCATGAATTATCGAAGAGAGTCCATGCATATGGATTGAAAATAAAACATATAAAAATCAATAACATTACGGGAGGGTGTGGGATTTCACTGAACACACTTAATACCCAATTGGCGTCCAAGTTTTATTTAAGGCACAAGGGGGCACCGTTGTACCGCGGACCAACAACAACAACAATGGTAAGGTTCGTTTCCACGGCAGCTTGCTGAAAAATACCAACAATGGTAAGTTTCTTTTGTCAGACCATTTATCGTGCACACACAGGTGTTGAAAATAATATTCAAAACAGAAGGTGAGGGGGAAAAGGAAAATAAAACACAACAACAAAACTACAAACAAAAGGTTCTTGCAGCGTCCCGCAGCCTGGCTATCCGGTGAGGCTCGGGTTTCAGTTATGCTTTGCTGTTCCCACACTATCACTCACGGGGTTGCCCAGACTTCCCAACTAAACTGTCAACGTCCCCCTCGGGTACAGAAATAATTCTTTGCGGCGGCTGCCTTCCTCCGCTGGGCTTGCTTGGCCCTTTTCGTTCCAGACACTGGCGTTCCTGTTCTGCTTACTTCAGGGTTACGAACCAAGCTCCCGCTGTCGTCTCTCCAAGGGCCAGACCGAAGGAACAGCAAAGAGTCATTTTTATTGATCGACCCCCGACACACCCTCACCCAACCTCTGTGTCATTGCCATGATTGGCAGGCGGATCCCACAGGGCTCCCGACAACCCCCTGCAGGATCATGCATGCGTCTGATAGCCAGCACAGGTCTCCCCTATCACAAACATATACAGTATGTTATCATGAAAAAGAACATTATGTTTGGTTGTGTGATGAGCTGTTTTAGTAAGAGCTACTGTTCATTCATCTCATTATTATGTACAAGTTGAAGTGATGTCTATATCTTTGGGGAGAATAAAACAAATGCACTTGAAGCAAAACAACAGAGCACTCAGACAGAAAAATGACAGAACATATGCTATTACTGTAGCATTCTGAATGACTAAAGCCACCAAAGACAGCATTATGCAGCAAATAATGGATGCAAATTGTTCCTACAACCACTATATCAGGTCTTTTCATGATACTGATTGCTAATTTTGAATTCACTGCATGGTGGTGGTGGTGGGCATGCACCATTTTTTTATGTACCAAGAAAACAAAACTAAAGACAGTTTTTCAGTAATGGTTAAAATATACTTGTATTGTGTCTCAAAACAAAGTACTGTGTAATATTTCATGTAGTATTACGTTCTATCAAGGGTATTAATATCAACTTTTGGTCTCTTTCATAAGCTTCTTAATGTATTTACAGTTTAGGGTATAATTCCACATTAGAAGGGATACATTCATCTTGTGCTGGATAAGCTTTACAAATGATATGCATGTTATTTATATATACACTTATAAATGGAAATGTATAATCTCATTTAAAGTAGCCATGCCTAACTTCTCTTTATCAACAACACAATCAGCCGATTTTATTAATAATAATAATAATAATAATAATAATAATAATAATAATAATAATAATAATAATAATAATAATAATAAATCTTTACATTTTAAAAGCTGAGGTACAGACAAGCTTTCAAACAACAAATAACCTATCTACACAAGGACTAACTACTGTGGGACAACTGAAGCATGCATTACAAGAACAGTTACTTATTTTTTTTTTTTGATCTTTAACCAAAGGTGAAAATTACAAGCCAAAGCATGCCAAGCCACACGTTTAGCAACACAGGAATGTAAGATGTTTACATTCTAATTAAGACACTTATTTGCCAAAGCACAAAACTCACTGCAGTTTTCAGACATAAAAAGCTGCCATTCAGTCATTTTAGGGAACATTAAGTTCATTTGAAGTCTCTGTGTACTTGAGCAAGAAGAAAGATGAAAAGAACCTTTCATACTTGACTTGAAACACTTGAACAAGACACAGTACACACTTCAGAACCTGTATATTACCTTATCTACAGTAATGGTAATTTGTTCTGTTTCATAATTCAGTTTACATCTGACTAGAGCGTCCTAATACCTGTGCTCAGAAATATTTAAGCAACAAGACTTGATTTCACAGAGGGTTGTTTTTCTAATCTCATTTCTACTTTAATCCTTGTGTCAATGTGTAATTATAGAAAATGCATCATTTTAAATCATACACGCCTTTTCCAAGCAACAAATGTGATTGGTTTGTGAGAGATTAAGTGTCTGCATTAAATGCCATTAAAGAACAGGTTTAAATAGGTTTAACAAACCTCATGTATCTCTCCTTGTGTTATAGAACCCAATGAAGCTTAGAAAAAACAAATCAACAAACTGCTTAACCTCACAGTGAACAACAAAAAAAAATACAGTACAGTTTAAGTACAACATACAGCCTACTCTTTATTGTTGTACTATTATTTAATAGTTTATATTTCCATTTTTTTTGGCTGTCCTAATTAGATTTACTTGAGGCTAAGCCTAGTATAGTAATTACAAACATTATACTGCAATAAACATACCTTAAGACATAAACATGTTTTCAGCTTGACTAAGGGATTGATTTGATCAACCTTAACCACATCTTGGTCACTTAGTTTAGCTAAAGGTGATGAACTCTGTGACATATTTGTTTATATTAAAGGAAGAATGGACATGCAGAATGTAACATGCTCTGCTCCTCATAGTATGTGGTTGCAGATAATATTCACACTTTATGTTACATTCCAATTTTTTTCCATTGCTGTATATGGGGAAAAAATGGCGTCCTCATATGAGGTCATAATACATTTGCATCATACATGTGTCCCAATATAAAGAGGAGATAAGAGTTGTTGTATCCATCCCCATATGAGGTTTCCATGTATGAAAGAGTGAAGAGAAAAAGGCAATATGTATTTTGATGAAATAATAATAAAAAGAAAGACTATAAGTCAGCTGGGCTCTTACTCTATTAGAAACAAGAGCAAATGTTGGTGAGCCCTGAGCATTTCCCTTGGTTGAAGATCATTCCAGTGTGTATCATTTACCAGTACTCAGTTTCCAAGATAAAATGAGTAGCTCTTCACAGGAGATGATTACAGGCGTGAAGTCACATTATTTTTTGATTAATCTGCAGCAGTGATGAGGCATAGCTAGGTACACTTGATTTGGGCTTCCTGTGGCTTGTGCTATAATTGCTTCCTTTAATTATACCCTCAACCAAACAAGGCACAGAATTTAATTAGTTAAATAGTTAACTAATTAAGTAATTACCATATTTACCTATAATATTATGCTTTACAACTACGGACATTATTTTAAAAGTGCTGCAAATTTCAGAAACCATTTTTGACCTGAACAGAACAATGACTAATAAGGCAAAGGTCTCAAATAAGCCTTTTCTTGTCAGTTAGAAATTCATCAGAATACCAAATTCCCTCTTGTAAATGCTCTTGAGGCCATAGATTGCATTTCAGTTATCTAACCAGGAGCCCTCCATTTGCCAACTCTAGGATTTCATACAAAGCTGTCTAAATAACAGATCAGTGAACAATGAAGATGTAACTGTGTCTACTGAACACATTACTATTAATTCACTTATTTGCACATACAATGTAACACTTAAAAAGGCAGACGTCTTTATATTTCACCTGCATGTGTATCATTTGTATGTGACAAGTTTACAACAGATCATTAATGTCTAACTAAGGGTAACCCTCGGTTTGACGAATTTGGTGACTTCATAATGAAAATCCTATAATGTTGTTTGTGTGTGTTTTTGTATCACTTTTGTTCTTGTGACTAAGGACTGTTAATTCCAAAGATTGCTATGTTTTAGTTGGTTGGCCTGTTTAATTTTTCACCATATTACTAAAGTTTAGGCATAAACACCACTCCACTACAGTCTCCAAAGTGACACTGTACAAGGAGAATGACATAGCTTCATACATTTTATTGCTGCTCTGAAGAATTCTGACAAACAAATAATTGTTTTGTTAAATAATCTAAAGCCTATACTTCATACCTGTCTGAACTATTATATTCCAGATAATGTATTTCTTTAGGAGAATCTTTCCTTCTTGCTTCGGGTTTGAAACATATGCACACGTTCTGAAAGATCACACACACGACAAACGATTATGTGCATATTTAAATGCAAAACACTTTGAAATTAATTCCTTCCAGTAATTAGGAAGTATGATGTGTATGCATAAAAAATAAATCATATACAGTAAATCTATGTTTTTAAGAGCAGCTCTAAAGTTAATGCAGGCTTGTTCCACATCACAGTTCGTATAGGTACAATATGTGTTTAGTTTGAAACGCAGTTGTCCCGGCTGCACCACCATCAAAATCGAGGCCTCACACCAAAAGGTTATGCTGACCTCTGACACTAATGCAGACGGAAAAGGACAAGGCAAAACATTCTGAGGCAAAAGTATTTGCCATAGCAATAGAGGTTTGCCCAGTCATTAAAATAGGACCCTATATGTTTCACATTTAAAATATGCTTCATGGGTCTATAGGTAAAACACAATTACTAGCATTGTCCTCCAATTTGGTCCCTTATATCCTGCATCATTTATCCCGTCAAATCCTTTTTCATTAGCCTCTTTTCTCAAACACATTGGTACAGCACACAGCCTATTCTCAAATGAATGTTTTATACCATACTTTATACAAGCTTTATTATAGTTGTTTGTATTCAATGCTACAGCATGAAGAACTTTTTAACCCAGCCTTATTTTTTATTTGATCTTGCATACATTTAAATTTAGTAACAAATTACGCTGCAGATTTTGAGAAAATGCCAAATGAAAGCATGTTGGTACAAACCTTGTACTGACAACGGTAACCTGAGGGTGAGTCAAATTCAACAGATCCCAGGGATATCTGCTTTACCATCACACTGTGGTCTCACAGCAACACAAGTGTTACCAAAAAAACCAACATCAATCGGTCGTTCATTTGTTGCATAAATACAGACTTGTTTTGTAGTAACTGTTGTTCAGTAACTGTATTGGGTTACATTTTGTTCTTTGACAAAGTAATGTAAATGATGAGAATGTAGCTCAGTGCATTGACCTTCTCACTCTACTAGCTAGAAAGATTTACTTTATAAAATGAGAAGTGACTCACAAGTCCACCAGATAAAATGGTTTCTAAGCTGTAGTTGTACTCTTCTGCCCATTTTGGAACAAGGCATCAGATTTGAACAATGATTGCCGAACTGATCAATACATCATGATGGCTCTGGTCTTGTGCAAGCTAAACATATTCAAAAACTGTTAAACTGCATTTCACTGTAATTAGCCACTACATTTACTGATCCCTGAATCACCACTAGGGTATTTCTACTACATTTACTGATCCCTGAATCACCACTAGGGTATTTCTACTACATTTAGTGATTCCTGAATCGCCACTAGGGTATTTCTACTACATTTAGTGATCCCTGAATCGCCACTAGGGTATTTCTACTACATTTAGTGATCCCTGAATCGTCACTAGGGTATTTCTACTAGATTTAGTGATCCCTGAATCGCCACTAGGGTATTTATACTACATTTAGTGATCCCTGAATCGCCACTAGGGTATTTATACTACATCTAGTGATCCCTGAATCGCCACTAGGGTATTTATACTACATTTAGTGATCCCTGAATCGCCACTAGGGTATTTCTACTACATTTAGTGATCCCTGAATCGTCACTAGGGTATTTATACTACATTTAGTGATCCCTGAATCGCCACTAGGGTATTTCTACTACATTTAGTGATCCCTGAATCGTCACTAGGGTATTTATACTACATTTAGTGATCCCTGAATCGCCACTAGGGTATTTATACTACATTTAGTGATCCCTGAATCGCCACTAGGGTATTTATACTACATTTAGTGATCCCTGAATCGCCACTAGGGTATTTATACTACATTTAGTGATCCCTGAATCGTCACTAGGGTATTTATACTACATTTAGTGATCCCTGAATCGTCACTAGGGTATTTATACTACATTTAGTGATCCCTGACTCGCCACTAGGGTATTTCTACTACATTTAGTGATCCCTGAATCGCCACTAGGGTATTTATACTACATTTAGTGATCCCTGAATCGTCGATAGGGTATTTATACTACATTTAGTGAAATCTAAATATGTAGGCTATATTCTGCCACTTTATTTATCATTTTTACATTATATCTTACTTGCATATTAACAACAACCAGGCATTAAAATATTTGAACCCGATGACTTGATCATGCAATTAAACCCCTGTTACAAGATGAATATTCCCAAGTAAAAGATAAACAGTAAATCAAATTGTCTGTAGAATCACTGACTGCATAACTGAAAAGTAATTTCTATTTTTTCCATGTTGGAATGAACAGATAGAAATTGAAGGAGGCATTATGGGAGTTTTTTTTTTTTTTTGTTTTTTTTTTTTTACAGCTGAATAAAAAGTCAGGCCAGTAGTGTCAATGAAAGAAAGTAAATCAGCAACAGGCCTTGTTTACTTATAGCAACCAACGCAATATACAGATCTACTGATGTCTACATCAGAACACAAATCTCCTTTCCTTTCATGCCATGCATGCCACACATTTCTGGCAATCACCTAACCTTGCAGGGGTTTGTTCAGATAGCTGTACTCATTATAACCATACATTCATCTGCGAGAAGTGCAGCACATAAGAGACTAGGGTGTGTGAACTATGTATCAGCTGCAGAGTCACTTACAAATACGTCTCACCCGAAAGACAGAGTACAAGCAGGTTAAGTGACTTGATCAGGACCACACAATGAGTCAGTGGTGAAGGTGGGATTTGAACCGGGGACCTCCTGCTTACAAGCCCTTTTCTTTAACCACTGGACCACACAGCCTCCTCAGTACTTGGCTATTGTCTTTACTTTTACCATATGACTTTCTATAAAACAGCAGGTTCTATTTAAGTGAGGAAAATGCATTTCAAATCCTGTGCTTTCTTTCTCCTGCAGCTATAACAGCTCATTAAGATCTGCTGAAAGATTTTTTTTCCCTTCTGTATTTAATGAATGTTAAAAAAAAATTCATGAATCAACAGTGTAGTGCCATGGGTTTCCCTTTTTGAGTAAGGAATCAAAAACATATATATGTATTTTTTTTTTTAAACTGTGCAACCAAAAAGGCTTTTTTATTTTATATTTTTAAAGGTAACTTGGTTATGAAACCCAGTAATTAAATAATAACATACTTCAAATATATGAGGCAACATTAAAAGACCTTCAGACCACTTGGAAGTTCTATAGTGGATTCTGACAATAGGTAATATGTGTTAGAATGTATTGATCGTTTTTAGGAATGCACAGTACTGAAATAATTGCTAAAGTGAGACTGTGCCTGCATAACATTTTCAGCAAGGAACAATAAACTGAGCTATAAAACACCTTAACAATTAACCTACACATGACTCGTATAAAAAGACACATGACTGACAAAATTATTTTTGACAGTAATACATTTGGAATAGGCCGGTGATAAATACAATCATGTTATGAATCTGTACATTAAAAATTGGCTTCATTGAACATCCATGGAAAACCTTATTTTTTGTTTGATTTTGGTTTTATTAGTCTTCTGTCTTTAACAAAGCATTGCATTCTGTCTTCATAGCTCACAATATAACAAACTGGTACTGAATGGTATTTGGCATTCAAAAATATTTGGTGGTATTTCTAATTCTATGTTTCAGTTGTATGTTGCTTGTTTGTATCTGGGAGGCGAACCTTTTAGGGGAAAAAAATGTAATTGGAAAAGCTTTCTTCTAAAATATATATATATATATATATATATATATATATATATATATATATATATATATATATATATATATATATATATATATATACATACTGCCACAGACAGGCAATGTGGTCCATATACCAGCATTCATTTTTTATGACAGAGATACACAGTAACTATATCTGGCTGCACAGCTAACCATTTGAACCAGTGGTACAATTACTTCATATAGCAGCAAAGTGAAATTGACTATCAAACTAACAAATCAACACATAACCCTTTTATTTTAATTGGGGCTGTCATGCAGTCAGATGTCTATGGACCCCTGCCAGTTCAATCTGCATCTCTTGCTGCACAGGTCCGAATACAGAGGGTTTCCATGTGAACTACTGCATTTCGTTTTTCACATTCAATTTTGAGAAATAAATATGTAAAAATGTCATAAATCTGAGAGGAAACTAAACAGGTAATTATATGTATTACAGTTATTATTAGGTGTATTAAGCATCAAACTGCATGCCTTCAGATTCATAAAAATAGTTCAAATTTAAGGAATCAGCTGTTGAGTAAATAAACTTGAGTGTGTTTTCTGACATTAATACTGTAATCTTGTTTTCAGAATTCTGGAATATATTGTATAGTACAGTATACGATATGGGGGTCTGAGGATATTGATATTGAATTTGATCAAAGCACAATTTAAAACTGTGTCTGAATTCCATTGCAAGATGGACTTTCTGATAAAATATGCTTGGCTGAACATCGCAAAGAAAACGTTATAGTGAGAAAAGTGGCCTGTGTGCTAATTAGAAGAGAAAGGAGGAAGAAAAAAAAAGAACTTTTGGCATGCATTTGCAAACTTTCAACATCTTCACAAGCTCTGCCATGAAAGCCTCAATCAAGGCTTGATTTTATTTATTTATTTTTTTTAAATAACACACTTGCTTCAGATAAGAATCCACTCTCTAAAAGCTGCCCCCAACTGGGTTTGCACACAGAATTATAAGGTACAGACTGTCAAAAGAACGCCAATCTCACAGCATTCTCAATGTAATCTGCTGCCTAACAACCTTAAAGTCGCATCAAGCCCCTACTATCAGCAGCACAACAAAGCTGTCCATTCAGTGGCAGTCAATACACTGTTTCTGTTTGTTACTGTGATTTGTTTAACAAACTCTTAACACCCCCTAACCATGGGACACATTAAATGATTAATTAGCCAACAACAGTGCTTCATAAACCTTTTTAGAAACTTGATACTTAAATGCAACTCAATTGTGATAAACGCTATGCTTTAATAAAAGTGCACTGCGACGCTTAAACTGCAGCCATCATGTTTCTGAGTCTCCTTCCTGAGAGTAACAAGCCTTGGCCACCGCGCTACAGGTACCATAATCAGTGACCCACAATCAGGCGCTAACAACTGTTGATTTAGCGTTAGTGCCTTCCCTTGTGATCAAAATTGGGCCCCAAGTCTTAGCAATGTGACATGCCACTCAAGCAAACCTGCATTCAGTAATCCATTAATAACTACAGCTCTACTGTTAAGGCTCGATACCACAGCAATACACTGGTTTTAAAGTAAATGGGATGCTTCTGGGCTACTGGCTTTTCCAACAGATGAGTTGTTTTTTTAATGTAAAACTTTAGTGCACACAGACATACGGTTTCATGGATTAGACTTTAGGTTACAGAATCTAAAATAGAGAACAATGTGCAAAAATGAAATAAAAAAATCTGTGACTACTTTTCTTGATTTGATACTGATGCAGATAAGTGTCTACCAGATTTCAAACTCCTGTAGTACACAGAAGAAACAAATGCTCATCGGCCCAGCCACAAAAATCTGAAAAGCCAGACTGGAGAATACAGTGCTAATCAAGCAAGGGATAGCAAAATAAACTAAACTTTTTTTTTTTTTTTTGTGGCTGCAAGCACAACTCCTTTGTCAGAAAAGAGGGATGAAAGAAGGAACAATATTTATGCCGTCTTAAATTTTAGAGTTATTAACAGGGGCAGTAATTGGACATTGCCCTTCATTACTGTCAAGCTACTGTACTTGAAACCACAAGTTGTTAGAACAACTGGTAACCCTTCAGAACAAAATAAAAAGCTTTCGTGCGTGGCTTTCTGATGATCTGCCGCACGCACAGCAGCTACTGACCAATGCGACTGCTGTTTTTTAGCTTGGTTTTATACAAAAATCCATGGCAACCAGCCTGGAACCGATCTGCGTCCCACTGATTTTAAATCTGACCCCCAGCCACAGGCAAAATATGAATTAGCAGCCGGCAGACATACTGGAAATTATCCTGAAATGTCACTGATCAAGGAAAGAGATCCGTGGTGTTCATCAGTAAGTCCATGCAGGTTGCACCAGCCCAAATGGATAAGAAAAAATTATAAATCGGATTCCCTGAAGCTGTTACAGCTTTTCTTCCCTACTAAGAATCCACTGCTTTAACAGTGTTATATACTTGAAGGTATATCTTCCCTTAGCACTTGAAAACTTTAATATAAAATAGTTTACTCACACAATTGCCAGGGTGACAAAGGTATTAAATGAAGCAACTCAGGGGCCTTTCTGATAAATATTTTACAGTTTAAGAATAAATAACTGGGAAGCATTCTTCGCTGAGTAGAACATTACTGGTGATTCACACACGTTTTTATTCATCATGCCTCTAACTAATCATACAAATGCAAAGTCTGTTAGTTAATGTGGAATATTAAGAGAGTGTATGTGTCCCTGTGAAAAAGCAGAGCTTTGTTGTTTTACTAGTATACAGCAACCATGTGCCCCCTCATCGAATTGTAGTTATACTAAGGAGTTCTTGCAATAACAGTTATTGATGTCACCTGAGCTATGCATAATAATCTTTTTGACCAGCAGTAGTCCTACAATCTTACTGCCTATGGTGGGCTGCTTCCACTTGCCAAGATTCAGTGCTCTGTGGGGATGCAGCTAACTGAATCTATTAAACTAATCACAGGAACATTATGGATTATTTATGGATTATTCTTGTTTGTATGCATTGAATTTTATTTTCCTTTTTTAAATCAACTTACAACAAAGTTAACTGCAGACCACCTCTAACATTTTTTTGTGTGTAAATATGTAGGACATTTAAACAATATGTGAACAACAGTAAACAGTAAAAAAGAATGACTGCTGTCTAAAAAAAATAATAAGCTACGCCAATTTAAAACTTAACCGTGGACACAATCATATTAATCAAAAATAAAAATACAAGTTTGTAAGTTCCCATATAGTGAAAGCATGGTAAGCACAGTTAAGCGTTGTAAAGCCCTGAGAGGCGTGGTAAAGGTAAAAAGCATGGAAAAGCATGGGAAAACTGCAAAATTACTGTGGTAAACTTTCATAAGAGTTACAATGGACAGGTTTCGTACATAAAGATGCCACCATGACTGAAATCCTAGTTATTTTCTGGTCATGTGGAGGGTACTGTATTGTAGTGTTTGAGGGGGATAAGGAGACATGGGACAATATTATAAAAGAAAAGAAAAGAAAAAGCATATATTAACACTGACCAAAAACAAAATGGTCAAACCAAGCCCCCCTGGCATAACTTCAGAAAATTAGACAATAGTCATAGTCTTCTATAATTGTGATTTTTTTTAAGGGGTAATTTATCCTCTGGACAAAAAATCCCTTTTCTATGTCTCATGCAGGTTCTTAAACATAATAAAGTATGCTGGGAAATCACTATCTATATGGGTTTTAAATAGCTAGCATTCTGCAGTTAACACTCTGCAATGATAAAAGATACTGTTCTAAGCTCAAACATGTAAATTATATATGTTTCTTGCATTATTAAAATAAACTGTAAGTTGGCCACCCTCCACCGATTCGTATCATTTCCTTGCCCTTACTCGGGTAATGTTTGTCCTTAAGCCATACTAACAGATGACAAGTTTTATATTAAAGTTTTCATGTGCTAAGGAAAGATACAGCCCACTACAATGTGCCTAATGAATCATAAGAGAAAGCTTCAGTTATGTGATCTTGTGCAAAAACACTAGCATATCAAGAGATTATTGTATACAATTGTTAGCAACATCAGTATATTATAACATCATAACATCAGTATGTCACTGCAAAAATAGAGCACAGTACTAATGCTGTAAATGTAGGGCTACTAACGCCAAATAAGAAAACCTTTAAGTGAAGTTCTCTCGTATAATATAGCAATTCACCTGTGCATATTCTTTTGGAACTGCAAAGCGTTTAACTGCAAACTGTTACCTTGGGATGTCTTTTGTGTTGTGTTCATCACTGTAAAATACTTTTCAACACAATTATTTTAATATTTTTATTCACATATCCTGGGTCACAAACTGTACTGCAAAATGTACTGTTGTACTGTTTTAAATACACTAAACTCCAAATGCACAATTGCTTAGAAGATGTTCAATTAAAGAAAACAGCAGGTACCAGGCAATGATTACACAATGAACAATGAAGACGCCATTTAGGGTCACTATTTTTTTTGGTCTACTGACAATCCCTTATATTAAAATCAAAATGTGAAGCTGTCTGAGGGCTAAACTGAAGTGATATTAGATAGATTCTGATTTGTCCACAATCCTTGCCATGCGATACACAGTAAATTATAGCTGGGCACGAATTTAACAGAAGCCAATTTTAACTGTATCGCTTCAATTTATTTAGGGAAAAAGAAATACACTTGGGCTTTTGCTGCTAATAGTTCATCTTGAATGCAGTTCAATGACAGCTTCAATTGCCAAGCCAAGATAAGACAATAATGCATCACATTGGCAATGTTATTGCTCTAATGTTTTCTAGTATTGGAGATATAGGTGGTTTAGTGTAGCTTGAACAACACATTTTCTACCACTAATTGGATGTTTAGAGCTTGAAAAATATACATACATTAAAATACAACACATTCAAGTTACAGTTGTCTGGTTTATTTTTCATTTAATATAACTGTTAAAAAAAGAGTTGTCAGGATATTTGCTTGTAGCAATATTGTATATGCTAGTGCACTCACTACCTGAACAACTGTTTTGTTCAGAGGCTCCTAAGACCTAACAAAAGAACAGATTACTTGAAAGGTTGCCAGCAATTTCTTTAGTCGAGCTGACAACCTTGACACAGTTGCACATACTCCTCAGAGGTTATTAAAGAATACAATAGCATACTGATTCAAACCTTCCTGGCAACACCACCTTAAATGAAACTTAAAATGAATACTGTTACATAAATAACAGTTCATTTGACACCCCACTAATGGCTTTCACTGTAGAATAAAACGTTCAATAAAAATGGTTTAAAAAAAAAAAAAGAATGGCATTTTTTAATTGCTTTGGGTAAAACCCCTCTCCAATTACTGTTAAACGTTAAGACCAGTTTAAAGGCAAACTAGGCAGGATCTAAAGGATCGACTTGCTGTTATTCTGTATTAATTTTATATTGCATTCTTTTTTTAAATATCTAAAGAATGTGTAATTATTCTTTGCCCTGTCCACTTTAATAATCTTCTTTTTAAAATGAAACTCATACATAGTGTAAACCAAAATATATGAATTGCCCATCTGGAAGATTTTTAAGGTATTTGCAGATATCTGTCCCATGCCATATTCTTTTCTGGATATCTATTATGCAAGAGCATAATCTTTGAGTTTTTACTGTCGTGTTATTACCTGTATTATTCTAGCACAATTCAGTCTGCATTCCTTTCACAAAAGCACACAAGCCAAAATAATGGGGGCCCTTCATTCCAGGTTTTGGAAAGTGTGTATTGTGACACGCAGCAAAGAATTTTGGAAGTGTGCACATTTTTAAAGCAGTGAGACACTTGCCATGCTTCAGTCACAGGGATTAAATAAATAGGATGCACTAAAATATGCTACTGCGGATAACAAAATGCTCATTAACTTGCCCAGTCATTGTTACATTAGGAATCACAGAAAGAGGCTGAAAAGGATACTTTAATGAAAACCAGTGATTTTCAAACTGTTGGCTGCTTCACAAGATGCAGAACCCTTTTGATTAGTGGACACAATGAAGTTGTATTTTACTGCATGCCCACTTTGCCTGGAAAGCTGCAAGGTGTTGAAACTGTTAACCAGGCATCCCAGTGTCAGCAATGTAGAAAAGAGCAGGGTTTACAACAACGGCATCTCTTGCAAACACCAGGCTGGAACAAATACTAAGCATCCCTGGGGACCGGCGCCTCTAAAGGAATAGTTTGTAAACATGTATTAAACTGAATGTGAAAAAAGTGTGAATGAGAACATCTTAGAATACATGTGTTCTGTCTCTATACCTTTCTTAATATGACAGCCAAATTATGTGCTGCTTCCACTCTGACTTTAAAAGAATCATTCATTTATCATGGCCGACCAACTGCTGTCACTTTGCTCTCAATGGAACCCTAGTCACGTCTGTTTATTCAAACTGTACAGTGTTATGTTATCGTAAGGTAACAGGGTTTGAAATCCCAATGTATGTGAATGGCAGAGGGAAACCGCTTTTTATTTATACCTAATTTACTGCTCACATAGAGGCACATTGTGAGCAAAGCCCCCATTGACAGCGTCACACAGATGTTACCTTGGGAACAAGAAGCTACAGCGGCAGTCAATCAAAGTTGGTATGGCTGCAGGAATGATACCAGAGTGTTCAGATGTGGATTTTTATTATTATTATTATCTTTTCTTGTCAGTTTTACTTGTGCACAGGATCCTGAACAATTACATTGGTAACTGCAGGCAAGAGGCTACGATGTTACTACAAACGCAAATACAATTTATGAGCGTCTACCATATGTACAGTTACCATTTATGTTTTGCTGATACTCCATGGCCATTAAGGTAAAGAAATGGACAAAGAAGCATTTTTCTTTGTCCTTAATATACAGATAGAATGTGTACTCCTGCATGCTTTCTTTGCACACGATGTGAGGCTGTACAATAGCTAACCAGTAAAAACAACTGTCATTTATTTTGTTAGCAGCCAAAAAAGGACCCCTGTTAACCATTAAATAGACAAGGAATTTTCTAAACACAGAGAACAAATACCAGCTCTTCCAATTAACTTTGCTTCCATTGTGAAGTGAGGTTGTCATAGAGATATGACGTCTCGAGACAAACACTGGCTTAGAGCCCATGTAAGTGTACATGGGAGCTTCAACTGATAATAATCTTTATATCTGATCGACTTGCAAGTGTAAATGCAGTAGTAATGTATCATAAATCTGATATGAAAAAAACATCTCTTCCATTATGAATACATGGTAAAGGTATTAATATACACCTCTCCCTCAACAGATGAACGGTTATCGCAGCATCACAATAGTTACATATAGTGAATGAGAAATGTATATTGTGGGCTATAAATTCACTACCATTATAGTGGCACTATTCCTCTGTGTTAATAGTGCAATACTGCATTTCCTTAGACTTTTCTTAGACATTTCCAAATGACCTACAATTATGTTTGCTATTGGAGTGAAAAGAGATCATTAAAAGTATTGGTGAAGTTGGTTTCGTTCCAGACCCCAACATTTGTTTTCAATTAGGAACACTATCATAGAAAACAAAAGGCCAGCACTGTTTTGTCCCTTTTCTTTCTTTTCCCTCCTTTTTTGGCGCACGCAATTTATTTGGTGCACATGATTTAACCATTACCACATAAACCATTGTTTTATAAAATATAGAGAGGTGTAACAGTAAAAGGTAATAATGGCAGGAGGCAACATGTTCATATATCAAAAGTGTATTGATATGTTTCCTTCTGAAGACCATTAAAGATTATTAGTCTTACAATGACATTTAGAATGATTATGTTTAGGCAGGCACCTTCAACACATGTACAAGCTTCCCTGCTGACAATTGCATTGTGGTGGGTTAGTTGAGTTAATTGCTGCTGCTAACAAGATGATATGTCTGATATATACTGTATATATATATATATATATATATATATATATATATATATATATATATATATATATATATATATATATATATATATATTTACAGGGAAGCTCACACAAGTGTTGAAGGTGATTTTCAAACTCTCACAGAGATACTTAACATCCTGACAACTTTTTACTCTTATAACTTTAAAGTCTGTTTCAAAGCTTTTTTCAAAGTGTCTGCTCTAGTGCACTGGGGTTTGAGATCTGTCCTACAAATCACTGCAGGAAGAGCGATTAAAAAAAAAAAAAAACTGAAAACATAACAAACGTTCTGGCTTTTCTGTTGCGTACCACATCATGGGTCGTTATTGATGGGTTACCCGTTTGACAATGTGGGCAATAATCCCTACACTCTCAGTGCACTAGAGCGGGCATTTTGAAAAGAGCTTTGAAACAGACGTTATACGTAGTGCTTGGACAAATATCCGAATATTCTAACAAATTTTTTATGACATGTATTCAGATACAAAAATGAGATGTTTGTATTCACTAAAAATGCCAAAAATACCTCACTTATTCACCGCAGAAATTGCGTGACAGTAGCAATGGCAAATTAAAAAGAGCTCAGCTATGTGAGATTAATATATAAACAAAAAAAACACTAGATCAACACAGCAAAAAGTAAACAAACCAGATTACACATGCGCATTCATAGTGATCTCTATCAATCTGGGTCAAAAACGCTTCGTGCTGCTTTAGAACGAGTCAGAATCTCATGGGACAAAAAACAAAAAAAGGCAAGCATGTCATTTTGAAATGCCTCACTTAAACAGTGCCCAACTTGCTGGAAATGTTGTGTAGTGATTTTAATATTTAAATAATACATTTTGATATTTAAAAAATAAATAACATGCGGTGTCAACTTTATGTACTATTTATGTCGGGAATAAATAAAACAACGTTAACTTGAACTGCTATTTCGCATCCTTTGTTTTGTAGTTAATTCACTGGGGTAAAGGAAGGCCTACACAACGTATTCTTTACTCCTAGGATATTTTGTTACATATTGTAATGTCTTGCTGTAAAATAAGGGCACACACACAGGGGTCACGCCCCCTGCTGCTATGCTGTCTCTGCTTGTGTTCTGAGCATATAATGGCTTTTATTACTTTTTGAAAACAAACGAATATTTAAATTATGAGCGAATATCCAAACATGAAAATCCTGTGTTCATTCCAGCACTAGTTATAAGTGTAAAACGTTGTCAGAATATTAACAATGAAAAGAAAACTTATAGGTAGGTTATTTAAACATGTGGGTCACGTGTAACGCTACATTTTTCTAAACCCCACTACTTACTCTTGAGAAGTTGAGAGTTAATTAATGCAATTTCTTTACAAATCAGTATTCCTGCTCATAAAAACAACACAAGCTTACCTTGAAATGCAGCTACATTTCGTGAAATTAAAAACTGTAAACTTGAGCTTGATGTTTGGAGTAAATGTTGAATGTCGTTTCGTGCAGCTACTTGGTATCTCTCTTCCATCTTCTTGGTACAGCACGTCAGGCTTTTAGAACTGCATACCTGAAGATCAGAACCTTAAGACAAACAAAGAAACAGTTGGAACGGTTCACTGTTAGCTACAACTTCATTAACCCTCAAAAAAATAATACTGCCTGCACAAACAATCATTGTAATTTCATTAACCAGAAACAATACAGCATTATTTCTGCCTTTCTAAGTGGCTCCATGTTATCAGAATACACTCATTAACAGCTAATTCCATGTTCTCATATCTCTTTCTGCTGTGCAGATGTTCAGAACCGTTTCTTTACATTTTGTTACATAATTTCAGAAAATCAATACATTACAATAAAAGTGACATTGTATATACATTATCCTCCTGGCTCCTCGCTTGTCAAAGTGAGGATCCAGTATAATCATTACAAATATAGGGGACCCTCCACTGTATTCCCTTTCACCAGTTATATGCAGAATATATCAATCCTCATTCTTTTCTTCCCCAGTTTTGAGTTCTACTTTTTATTTCCCACGAAAATAAACATTTCTGGTGATGTTTTAGACTTATTTTATAGAACATCATTTATAACTTTAAACACGAAAAAGAAATATAAAACACTAAACTGTGTGATATGTAGACATATTAAAAGAAAGCAGACATGGGAGACAGCATAATCTGAGGGGAATGTCATAATCGACCAGTTGGTTGGTAACATGAAGTAAATTGGAAATGTTAAAAAGATCTGTATCAATGATGTGTACATACAAAGGGTACGGAAATCCATAGTAAAGACAAGTCACATGACCTCAAAATGGAGGCCATATTCAGTCAATGTCATAGTCACATTTATAATAATAATAATATCTTTATTTTTATATAGCGCCTTTCACAGTGGGCCACCATCACTTTACAGAGGTAGGCTGTGAACTGTGCATTACATCAGAGTCACTTACAATAGGACACTGATTTAACATTTCATCCACAGGATGGAGCACAAGGAGCTTAAGTGACTTGCTCAGGGTCATACAGTGAGTCAGTCAGTGGCAGAGGTGGGATTTAAACCAATGACAAGCCCTGGACTTTAACCACTGGACCACACTGCCTCCTTGAATTTAGTATGCAGTATATAACCTTGCAAATATGAAGTCACTATCTAAAATGATTTCTGAGAGATTAATATGTTACACTGGTTGTAGCAGATTTGCAAATTATATATATATATATATATATATATACATATATATATATATATATATATATATATATATATATATATATATATATATATATATGTACTGTATATATATCTGTCATGAAAGGGTTCATTTGACCTAATGACTCACTGAGTAAAAATGATATTAACTGTCACGAAAGGGTTCATTTGACCTAGGCAATCACTGAGTAAAGCTGCGTACCAAGTATGAAGTGAATGTCTTAGGCCTTTATCATAGATTTTGCCAGAGGAGTTTTCACAACACTTAAAATATTAAGTTTCCAGCTGAAATGGAAATGAGATACAGTATTAGCAGTAGTAGGTGCAGCAGATTTGAAAACCTCCCATAATGAGCATGCTTAAATATTGAAGATCTTTGACAATTGTTTCGACTAGAAGCCTTTATCAATGTAAAGAAACTTGGTTGTAAAAATTTAGCAAACATCTGTCATATTTAAAAGCACTAATAGATTAAAGCATATTTTCTTGTTAGTTACTACTGTAACAGGATGGTTATATGTTATTTTCTTAAAAACAAGATGTTGCGCACATTGATGTTGAATGGGACTAAAGTCCATGATGACTGAACTCAACTCTACCAAGGTGAACAGATTTTAATGATGAATCAATGAATTCCCCAATATTTGCCAACCAAGTACTGTACAGTATATCCTACTGGAGGCATTGTGGTCCAGTGGTTAAAGTTCAGGGCTTGTAACCAGAAGGTCACTGGTTCAAATCCCACCCCTCCCACTGACTGACTCACTGTGTGACCCTGAGCATGTCACTTAAGCTCCTTGTGCTCCATCCTGTGGATGAAATGTTAAATCAGTGTCCTATTGTAAGTGACTCTGATGTAATGCACAGTTCACAGCCTACCTCTGTAAAGTGATGGTGGCCCACTATGAAAGGCGCTATATAAAGATATTATTATTATTATAAATGTGACTATGACATTGACTGAATATGGCCTACATTATATTTTTATATTCTCCTTTCCTTTTTTATTACAGCAGGTCAATAATAAAGGTTAAGGGTGCTTTAAAGGCGTCCATTTATAACACAGTATAGTGTCAAGCTTGATATTATCCATCATGTCACATTTTAAAACACCCTTCCTCGTGGCCACAAACTTCTTAACTCCAATTTTATTATTATTATTTGTTTATTTAGAAGACACCTTTATCCAAGGCGACTTACAGAGACTAGGGTGTGTGAACTATCCATCAGCTGCAGTCACTTACAACTACGTCTCACCCGAAAGACGGAGCACAAGATGGTTAAGTGACTTGCTCAGGGTCACACAATGAGTCAGTGGCTGAGGTGGTAATTTGAACCGGGGACCTCCTGGTTACAAGCCCTTTTCTTTAACCACTGGACCACACAGCCTCCTCAGTACTTGGATATTGTCTTTACTTAATATTCTTGCCAACTGTATACTATGGAGGATAATGTGTGCCAAAATTAAACAAATAAATAAATAAATATCAAAACATTACATAGAAACATTTATTTGTTTATTTATTTATTTTGTTTTTCATAGACGTATACGCTGCACAATAAACACCACCGTGGATAAATCACCACTCTGCTTCTTCTCGATTCTACGCTAACTCAAACCTGGCAGACCAGCTAGTAGATAATCGAACACTCCAACGGTATTGTCCCGCCGTTCCAGTGTGATTGACGCTAATGAGAAATACTAGAATGAAAAGACTGTGCCAAAATGGAAAACAAAATAAATAAATAAATAAATAAATATATGTTTTATGTAATGTATTTTGATTATTTATTTATTTCATTTATTTATTTATGTATTTATTTCGATTTTTAATTATTTATTTGTGCATTTATTTATTTCGATATTTATGTATTTATTTTGTTATTTATTTATTTATTTAGGCACAAATTATCCTCCATAGTATACAACTGGTCTCTGAACTGAGACTCCGCTTTCATTATAGGGAAACTGAATTTAAAGAAACATAAAAATAAGAAGTGGGAAGGAATAAAACCAACCCAATATGGGTTTGGGTTCTTATACACAGTGTATGCTGCACTATTCAATATTTATTCAGAATATGTAACATTTAACTTCTAGTACAGTTAATATCAAAGACTGAATTGCAGGCTTTTTTAAGTGTTTATATGTCACTGTCACTGCACTATTACAGCTTACTAATGATGAAAATAACAGCTCCTAATTAACTGTAGAGAATGGTGTTAGTAAACATCATCCAAAATGTATGCCAACATGGGAGGGAGGATTTAAAAAAAAAACTATCAGGAATGTGTTTGCTCTGACCCACTTTGATTCAAAACAACAATTATACCTCAGCAATATAGTTGTGTGCCTAGTTGTCTGCATGCACTACAAAAACAATTACTTAGTAAGTTTGAAAATAATGCATTCATCCAAAAAATTCCTGGATGCTGAATAGTGAATGCAATTTTTATTTTTTTCATTTTGCATTGTTTAGAACACAATGCAATGTAGGTAACAAGGAAGAAAGCAGATGCTGTGTGAGATTTTCTTGCTGTGTGGTTCATCTGGCATCTGCTTACAGGAAGAGTGGTCAAACAAAGCCCATATCTCAGCTATATTTATAGTGTGGTCTTGTCTCAGCCCAGCAGCAATAAACACATAATTACATGGAAGGTTTAAATTAAGTTGCAGATGTTTTCATGATAAAGTTTCCATTTTGGATTCCTCAAAGCAAAGCTGCTACACAAACCAAATAAAAGTATGACTGTAGGATCTGTTTCTTCTTTTCACATTAAACTGTTAAACTAAATATTTGTATCAGACTATAGTTTGTCCAATGTCATTAGGTCTCACTGGTGTAAGATTTGAGTACAATAATACAGCTTTTTACTTTTATTTGTTTCACTTGAATTTGCTTTACTTGGTATTTACTTGTGTAAGAAGTTGTACTATGGATGCACAGTCCTTAAAATATATCTAAAAATTTGAGTGTGACATTTTTCCCAGTCCCAGTTGCTCGGGTAATATTTCCTGAGTACAAAGCAATGCGTTCATCCCAGCCAAACAACCATGTACTTTCACACAAGTCAGACGGCTGCAAAGAGATCTTTTTAGTCCTTGGAAACTTTGGAAAACCATTTCTCACACTGCACTGTAATGAAGTATTTTTAGACAGAGTATTAATCGTCTTCTGTCTTGATCACTTGTACTCTTCTGCCTGGATTATTAAGTTATAATGACTGGCTTATGCTTCCTTTACCTTCCCAAGTATTGTAGGTGCTCTTTCAGTTACTGAAGCACACATTACTTCATAAGATCATTCATTTTGCCAAAATGTCTATTGGCAAAACATAAAAGCTGGCTAGGTTTTATTTTAGGTTCAGATCAAGCAACTTTTAGCAGAGCCTTGATTCAGACTAATCAAATGCTTCATTTCATTCTTGTTCCATATAATACAAATCCTTCACTCTCACATCATCAGTTATCAGTTACAGTTAATGTGCTTTTCAAAGACTTGTATTGACTTTCTTTTTTTGGTTAAGGTTTTTAAATTATGAACAAAGATTTAAAAGAAACGTGTGGTTTCTATCACTACTTGCATTTTAGAAGTTTTTGAGTTAATTAGATTTTAGTTAGATATTAAAGAATTACTTTTGATCTAAGAACAAATAACCAAAATGCTGTGCAGCCCCCTGCAGTTAGAGAAAATAACTTCAAGCAATTAATTGGATATGAATCCTATTCCAGTCATGCTGTGTGCCTGAACCAAGCCACTTCCTCCAAGTGTTTGCTTCCTTCCATACAAACCTAAATGCCCAATTTGTATACCAAATTAAAGAATATTATGCAAGTGTGTGGTTTGATGGAACACTCTGATTGGCTACTGACATTCTAGAAGGGGTGGGCCATCGGCTGCCGTCTCATCACACAAACGTAACACATGGCTCTGCATTAATATTTGATGTAATTGTAAGTGTAACATGTTCTTTAAACCATCGTTTACTGATCTCCTGAAATGTTTCTAAATAAAATAATATTGAAGTTGACATTCACCTCTAGTCAGGACCAAATTAAACACAGCGGTGCAGGGGAAACTGACACAGGAAAGGATTGCTTGTCACCTGTAAAAACGTGCTTTGTGACTGCGAGTCAGAGCTCCATTCAGACTACTGCTTTATACTTATTGTATATATTTCTATATCATGCTCACGTACAGTTCAGTATGAAAATGTTAAATAAAGTTTGGCATTCAGTAGCGAAGATATTAATTCTTTCATGCATGAAATATTAAAAATGGCTGGGAAAAAAAAGATTTGAAGTAGTTCTGGACGTATATACCTATATTTTTCATTGCCATTTTTTCTTTTTCTTTCCATTGCTTGTATGGGAAAAAAATAGCATCCCTTATATAAGGTCATCATGCAACAAAACACAGTATCTCCTAGCCTGATATGAGGCTATCATGCATTTGCATCTTCCATATGTTCCATTCGATTTTTTTTTTTTATCCGTCCCCATATGAAGTGTCATGCATGAAAGGGTTAAAGGGAATGGGACTGTTCAAAATGATCAAGCCCTCATCATTGATTCTGCTGTTCACAGGACATGTTTAGACACATTTATATCACAAAGCCTCTGCATATACATTGCATTGCATCAAGCTTGTGTAGCTTTTTGTGGTTCATGCACAAACTTCAACAACTGGCAGTTCCCATAGTCCTGAAAAAGATTAACACCCAACCCAGTAACACCTGTGAAAACACTGCTGGCTATTACCTCAGAATTACACTCTTCATATGTCAAACCATGTAACACATGTACGCTGAGGATATGTATTCCAAGGATAGAAAGGCAAGCTGAAACCAACAAAACTATTTAAGTGTCGCTTCCCCCGCTGGAGAATACTCTGGATTGAATTTTATTAAATACCATTACTCAAAATGTTTTGAATAGACAGCAACATGTTACAGACCATGTCTTACTAACGATATCCTACATTTCAAAGCATCTCAAATCGCTGGTTTCACAGACACTGATTAGCACCAATCTTGGGCTACCTAATGTTAACTTAGGTAAAAGTAGCCCGCGATTAGTCAGTGCAAACCAGCCCAAAGAGAAGTAAGCACAATCTTGAATGTGTAAATGAATCTGTAAGAATTTGTACAACTTCAAAGCATATTACAGTAATGAGAAAATGTATATTGCAATTTAAAATAAATCAAAGAACTTTAGCTACAGTATGAGACATTATTTGACTGAGACAGGATTCTGCTGTATAAAGAGACAGATGCAACTCATTTGAGAACTACTTCCATCAGGAATTTAAAAATGATTAATTTAAACAAACGCTACGCACAATTAAACTCATCTTTGTGAAATAGAGCTGTTCCACCTTGTTTGCAAGTTTTGGCATCTTCGTGTTTCTAGACAACAATAATAATGTTAAAGTAATAGCAGCAACGTTGCTGGAATTCGCACAATCACATAGTGAAGGTCATTCATGGCACTTGCTGTAAAGTAGGCCCATTTGAATTCAAATCTCAGTAAATAAAGATGCCTGATGAGATGTTTTATTTCCCAGAGTTACTGGCGCTATTGACTGCATATGGGAATTGCAAACCCTGGTGTTAATGGAACTGTTTCTTTTAGATTCAGAAAAGGCTATGACTCAGTTAATTTACAGACAGTCAGTGCACTGGCAACATGATACACGGTTCTCACTGGCAGGGATCAGAACACAACCAATCATTTTTGAAAACATTAAGCTATTGCAATTCCTTTGGAAATGAGTACAAAATCCTGCTGGGTAGGTAGGTTGTGTACAGTATGTGTCTTTCCAGAGTGACTGCTATATCAGTATTAACTTGTACAAATTTGCAAAAACATGTCGGTCCATAGTATTTTTGAACTACACAATAGCACCTGTAGAGTACTTCCAGCATTACTGTGAACAATACAATTATGTGAATCAAAAACTGATATGACCAAGTTAAAAATGATAACTCTCTGCAAATGTTATGGTCCATTTTGAGATAGGGACATTTACCTACTTGCCCATATTACATCAACTTTAAAGCTATATATTAATGCTTTCCGTGGAAATGGGGTGAGGGTGACCTTAAGAGTGCTGGAGGTGGTTCATTATTCTGATGCAAACCATTTTAGGTGTTCCCTTGCACCAAATTACATATATAAAAAACTTCATCAATTTTACATATATAAAAAACTTCATCAATTTTAACCCAAAGCGTCAGACATTGCGCTATTAAAACACATACATTAATCATATATTTTAGCATATACACGAGAAAATAAACACATTTTCATACTGTCTATATAAAAAAAAACTTGACTTCACTATTCATATAAATACATTAAAACCAAGCATTTAAACATTTAATGTAACGTAGCCCTGTCCTCAAACCCGAAAATGAATCTATAGTTATATTGTACATTCTATTTCTACTAGTTCCGCCGCTCATATAGTTATGCGCATACACCGTCTGTTCTTAGAACGTTTACCTGCACCGTGCTATACTGTAGAAAAGCCGTCAAGGATATTTTGAGCGTTAACAAAACAGTGGATAACTGACAGACTTCCAGTTTTGACTGAATGCTAAGTTGTGCAATACTGCAAACTAGCAAACCAACAAAATATGGGTGCACGGTAACAGGTTTGATGGCTAATTAGGTCGGAGGGAAATGCCAAGAGTTAAAAAATATGTTAAAAAAATATATACAGATCGCATGCCAAATTATGCCTCAATAGACAGCGGTAAGCCTGAGGCTAGTTTCTTAATTTGAACAATTTATTAAGCTTGTCAAGTAATCACTTACAGTATTTCTGGGCTAGAAAATCGCGTTATCTTGTAGTTGTAGAATGATGTATAGCACTGACATTTGATAAATATGCATTATTTTTATATCTATATATTTACCTGCTCTGGGGATTTCTGGCAAAGACTTTACAGGTCCTATCTGCCTCAGCTGGAAAACTTTTCGAACTTCATCACAGTTCGGTGCGGTTTCCAAACTGAAACCAATGACAACAGCAAAAACTACACTTAACAGCCATACCGAATCCATTTCGAGAAAAAAAAAAACACCTTCCTGGGGGGCTGCCGAACAACCAAGTCTTATTCCAGTACAAAAAAAAAAAAAATCCCAGAGCAGCAAACTTCGTATCCAGGTACCCCCCACAAACTCCACTGATGTTAGTGGCGCTTTGTAATTCCAATAGAAGCACAGGTTCCCAGAAGCCGCCCCTGGAGGTACTGTAGTTATATCTCAATTGTTTATCTAGTTCGGTTGAAAGAAAGTGTGAAAGGCCTGAGTTAGCGAGTGTACTTCCAAATACAGCATGTTTGCTCCCGCTGCTGTAACCAGTGACTGCGCGCGTCTATGGAGAAGGGGCGGAATCTTCACTCGGTGGCTGTACAACCAAGCACATACTGCTACTTCTTGGAAACCAGAGCCACCAAGTGGAGGCAAAGAGGACAAGTTAGATATACTGTAGATCCCCGGAGACAAGCGGTCAACGCTGGTTATAGCGACTTCAATGTACTATATAAGGTACCCAATACTGTACCACGGTATTTCTATCTTGACCATTAGTAATACCCAACTAAATTACTGTACCATTGTATTACCATCCTATACTAGGAAAACATGTACTACCAGGCATATTACACGTACTGTATGTGTAGCTTAGTTATTGTAATAGTTTCTAAATTAAAATTGCTAATCACCCCCCCAGGAATTATTGGGCTAACAGCAAAGGCTAAACGATGTGCGCCTGTTACAGTATTTTGCCTTATGCCGCTTTGTGCACTAAGGGAGTTATTTATTTGAAACCTGTTAACATCATTTTTATTTTTATTTTAAGAACAGTAACTAGTCTTTAGCAGTGGTGAATGAAACCCTCTGTCAACTAAATGCATATCACCTGTAAGCCAACACTAATGGTTAACAAAACCACCCAAGACATTCATGCTAAAATCACTATAATAAATACTAATCTGAATAGAAAATGCTATAAACTATACCGTAAATAAATTTAAAAAAAATTAAAAATGTGCTTTGCTACTATAGCATTAGACATTTTATCTCATTGCATTTTATCTCTGCAATGTCTTTGTGGTCAAAGCGTGTCAGTTATCTAAATGCCACAAATACATGTGAGCATATATCTGGAAACCCGCTATCTGTGATTAAAAGGATGTTAACAGTGTATTAAGCCTGAAATGTAGTCAGTCACCTGTTGATGAAATATGAAGCTAGTTTTTCTCTCGTGATGCATATTGACAGTAAGGGAAGCTAGTTTTTCTCGATTTAATTTTTCTCACGTGAAGCATATTGACAGTAAGTTTTAAACCAGTCTGCTTTTTTATAGAAAAGGGCTTGGTGCGTAATACTTAGTTGAGATAGATAGATAAATATTGGTTCTCCCTTTCCTCTCTGTGAATGACTTTGCTGCAACATTATAATAACCAGTCAACAAGCTAATTAAAAAAGTCACTGTCTAAAGTTACATACCAGTGAAATAAGAATGTCCAAACAGCTGTTTTAAAAAACAAGTGTTCATAGCTGTGGCATCTGCAAGAGGGTACAGAATGAAAACTGCTTTGCTGTAGTGGATCTGCTCCCAGTGCACGGTTCTCTGCCCAGATTGTTTGGACCCCCTGCCTGTTGGCTTTTGTAATGGGAACTGCCAAGACTGATACGCCTTATTATATATCTTTAAAGCGGTTGATTATCTATTGTTGAATATATATATATATATATATATATATATATATATATATATATATATATATATATATATATATATATATATATAGTTCAGGGTAATGTTCAATAAATGCCCCTTTGCTTTTTTTTCTTTCTTTTGTCAATACAGTAGCCAATTTAAAATCGTGTAGTAAAGCCACTGTGACTTTATATAGGTCCAACACGGATAAGAGTAGAGGATTGCCAAAACTGTCGCAATACTTTGGATGTCATTCTACCATTTTTGTACAGAACTAGACACAAGCATATCAATATTCTACCTGTAAAGAGCAGTCAAAAGGGGTTTCTTACTAGTTTTGTACCGCCTCAGTTAAGTTGCACAGAATGGCACAGGAGCAACATCAGAAACACTAAAGGTTTTGTTACGTATATACATTTTCTAGTCCTAAAGATGTTTTTTATTTTTTAAAATGGCCATACATCCACAATTAATTCAAGTGGAACATAACAGGTATAGCAGCTTATGTCTTGTCCTTCACAGGAATTTGCAGCCGTCATTTTAAAGTGTAAACAAGTATGTAAATGAGGTAATTCACGTATATGTATTTCTGATACGTATATTTTAATTCAGTCTACAGTACATCAAATTGTTTAGATGCAATAATAAAACTAACAGCATGTAGTAACGTCGTCTGTTAAGTTTTATTTATTTATTTATTTATATATATATTATATATATATAACCATTTATCTATCATATATGCAAGTTAATGGTTCCTTCTCAGCTTAATAAAGTTTGGTACTCAATTGAACGATTAATAAAAAGTGTAAGTTTTGTGGACATCACACTATTTAATTCATGAACACATACACAGTGCAAAACTATCACAAAACTTTACTTGCAAATGTAGTACAAATCATTGTGGAAAGAAAAGAAAGGTACACGTAGTACAAATCATTGTGGAAATTAAAGAAAGGTACACACCACAAACCTATTGGCAGCAGAACTGGAACAAATGTGTATAAAAAGCAACGTGTGTCAAGGGGTTCCTGTTGAAACACATCATGGGTAGCAATTCCTTCTAACATTTAGAGCAACTAAAAATAAAGAATAATTCACATCAGCTTGTTTGGAAATTGCTTTATTATAAAAATGGCAGGATGTAGATGCAGATTTCACTGGGAAATGCACAATACAGTTATGAGGTGCAGCTTCCAAATAATGTAATTAGGAATACTTTCATTAAAATAAATAAATAAATCCCCCATGTTATTTCTCCCCCCTCCCCCTCCTTAAGGATCCCTGTTCACAAAATGCACATTATCCTTCTATAAAACAAGCCCAGATTCCCAGACACACGGAACCTATTATCGACTAATTGAGTCAAGGGTTTTCGTAAAAATCCACTTCCTTCTATACAGTAAAATGGTAAACAGGCCATTCCCAACAGTAAACCTCCTGAAAGTATGACAAGGTATACTTATTTACCATAAAACTTCATTTAAATGCCTCTGGCGTTTATTTACAATATTTGCCAGCAGACTGCTGCGTGTATTTGACCCAGCAATTATTTTTACGGTATATCATTTGTGGTTCCTAATTCCTCTGCAAGAAAAAATAAATCCTAAAATGACTTAAGCAATAAAACATTACGAGCAATACTGATTTTGCAGTTACTGTAATGCCCCAATACAAGTTATATTTTAATCTCTACAACCCCCTTTTTTGCCAGTTCTTACACAAGTTTAAACTAAAGGCATTAACTGGTAGCTACTATCTCTCACGGACAGTCTATCATTGCAAACACTTGACAATTCCTCTTAAATTACTGTATTGTAGAAAGATATTAACTTTGATTCATTTAAGCATGAATTGTAGGCAGTAACAAATTTACTAACAGGTAAAGACTACATTCCAGATATACAATAAATGTACAGTTTCTCACAATTAGGCCATTTATATACATAAGAAAGTTTACAAACGAGAGGAGGCCATTTGGCCCATCTTGCTCGTTTGGTTGTTAGTAGCTTATTGATCCCAGAATCTCAAGCAGCTTCTTGAAGGATCCCAGGGTGTCGGCTTCAACATTACTGGGGAGTTGGTTCAAGACCCTCACAATTCTGTGTTAAAAAAAAGTCAAAAAAGCACCCTGGGTTGACACTGTCAATACCTTTTAGTAATTTGAATGCTTGAATCAGGTCACCGATACAACACAAACAATTGTAAATCATTTATGTACGATGCTTTTTAAATTGGGCCACAGGGTATTTGCTATTGGGCACTTTGCTCCATTTTTGTAAACGCAATGTAAAAACTTTACTAATGTTAATGTAAAATGCAACAACTTGGTTGCATCTGTGATGTGTACAATAGCTGCCTGTGTTCCTTGATTTTAAATATTCAGACACACACACCCAAAATGCTGAGGCTAGTATAGCTTTTTTATAAACTACACACTGGGGGTGAATTCAACTAAGAGAATGTTTGTAACTATGTTCACACTGAACAATGCTAGTTGAACACTTCTGGGCTCCAGACATTTATTTGTTCATAGTGTAGCACAACAAAGAAACATTAAAAAAAAAAAGTATGCAAAACGATGTGCGAACTGCGATACTCTGACACTTCGTTATTATTACTACTACTAATAATACTTTAAAATTTTATTTTGGACATTTTATAAAACATACTTGATAGAACTCATTGAGCTTCCTCTGGGTCCATGTAAAATCGAAAAAACTTGTCCATCGCCCAGAGTCAAAATAATCTCCTCGTAGCCATTTTTGTTCCACTGCACGCAACCTCTTAAGATCGTTTGCCTATGTTAGCCACGAACAGAAAAAAAAAGTTCAAAAATGTTTGCTAACGTTTACACCCCAGCACTAGAAAGTGGCTATCCGACTACCTCTGTAAAACCTACCCCCATTCATGTGCATCTAATGAGATGGTATGCTGGACCCAATTAAAGATTAATACCAAACAGACCATGCATTAAAGAACGACAGTTTTGTACTGCAGCTAAATTTGATGAAAACAATTATATTGTATATAATTTCCTTTTATTAAAAAAGTTACTGTTAAAATACACAGGTCTAGAAGTTAACAGTATTTAAATATGTCTCAATAAAATGTGTTTCACGCACAAAATGACTACTCATTTCAAACTTAGCCAAACAGCAGCATTCTTTACTAGCTCAAATTATCTTTGTTCAACAACTACACAGCCAGTGCGGTGTGCACACATTGCGTCAGTAAAATAAGTAACATGCTCCCAAAGTCACTGATGGTTCAATTCCCTCAGTCCTCAACAGGCCGGGACAAGTGCAATACCTTACAAGCAAACAGCATTGCAACCGATCCCAACCTGCACAGAAAGGGGTTCCTCGGTACGCAAGGTTAGTTGTGCATTTTCACTGCTATAGTCAGTTTTGCATGGATTTGCACAGCAACGGTACAGTTAAAGCTGAATGCAAACCAGCAAAACTAACCAGAGATCAGGGGTAGGTAAAAATGAATACCAGCTGTGCTTTCAGTGCGTTGCATTTAGCTAGAAGTACTTCAAGTGCTCATACTGCAGTAGATCTCTAAACACTACCTGCACTATAAGCACTTTAATACTGCTGAAACCCAGGAAGAGAAACGCCATCTCAAATCCACTGAACTTAAATACTTCTCTGATGTTTTCAACCTCTTTCTGGTCAACTTGTCTGGGTTAAACAAAAAGCCTTCTGTTGTCTTATGGGATACTTGAAGAGCTGGTTGTTAAAGCAGAGCACCATCAGTTTTGCATAGATTTGCACAACTCAATTTTTCTTGTAGTGCAACTATGCAAAACTAGCAGAGAACTGCAAGTAGCTATCTTTTTAATAGTCTTCTGTGGAGACGACAGATGCAGAGCATACATTTCCTTATGCCAGAAGGAGCATTTAGGGCAGTAGGTGCTAGTCTACTTCACTATCTGCACTAGATGCACCTTAGCACAAGCAGTGCAATAAGCAGCATACATTAATTGATAAGTGTTGAGTTTGTCAATGTAATGCTAGAAGTGCCTTCACTGCAGTAGGTAAATATTACTACCTGCACTGTAAGCACTTTGGCATTACTGTGACACAATGGGCATCTTCTGCTTTAGGTCAAATTCAATTTTCACCTGTTGGGCCAAACAAAAGACAAAGGGTTAGGCATAGGCAGACATCAACTTAAACATCTTATCTTAAATGTTATTTACCATATATGGTGGTGTGTGAAACGGTCAAAGTCAGAATTTATACTTTCTATTGCAAGTCCTTTATTGCAGAGTTTTAATTTACTGTATCCTAGTCCATGGCTGAAAAGAAAATAGCAAAGTTGTATTCCTATACTGTGACACTAATTACAATTATTTATATTTATTTTTTTACAAATATTAAAATGTACCAATTTTAGTCTTTAGATCAACATTGTGATTAAAAGTGTATTTAAAACAAAAAGAGAGCCATCCAAACAGTTCTCTTGTTTAATTTCACCAAGTAAGTTCCTTGTTGTGCCTACAGAAAACTATGCACGCTTTCCCCAAGTTTTATGATGCCTTCTTGATGTAGTTTTGCGATCAACTGTCCAGAAAGAAATTTAGAATAATATTTACATAGTAGATTTGCAAAGTGCACCCCAATAGATGAAAACCAAAATGCCAATAGCTAGAGCTTGGTTCACTCCAAAAATGGAGTCAATACAAAACAAGTCATTGGACACCTACAGCCACTTGTAAAACATTACAATGGACTTAACATTTTCTATCCTAACCAGCTGGTGGCATTTTCAACACAATTTGTTTTGCTTTTTAAATACAAATATTCCCTCCAAGTAAAACCTGCTTGGATTTTTATTTTAATTCCGTTATTAGGAACAAAACAGTTTATATGCAATACATGGTGCACTTTAAAACCACACCAGACACCCTAAACGTTGTTGCAACAACTGTTGATGAATCCCAAAAGAGTTCTGTATCATTTCCCCAGGAACGTGCCCTGTAGACTTCACTAAAATGATCGGCAACAGACATTATCTGCAAAAAAATAAATATAGAACCCGCATTTTATTCTTATTACATAAAATACAAAATAAGAGTGCTCCCCAAAAGTTTCAAATCTACTACCCGCCTGAAGGCGAGCGTGGTCATTGTCAGATATGACGTTGCAGTTTACCTCTTACAATGAAGTTACTAAAATAGTGATATTTCTACCTAATTTGGACTTTAAAAAAAAAAAGCTGAAACTGAATTAACAGGCTGATATGTACTATGCAGAGAATGCTCTGTGAAAGTATTCAGTATAAAACGAGCTGAGACCGAGCGCCTCATGGTGTAGCACATGCTGTTCGCGAGAGTCGCACTGAATAAACACTAGGGGCGCACGAAGCTCCTATCTCAGCGGGTCACTGTCCGGTCAAAACGTGACGCACTCGTAAGATTTCTTGTGTAACTATGCAAACAAGAAATCAACTTTAACACTTAACTAAAATGTTTACGAATATGCAATCAATACTGAGGCACGATCAGGGGCGGCGATGTTCACTTTTAAAACCACAATTGAATGCGCAGCTTGCGGCCCGCGTTGCCTCAGATGTAAAGCGCATGCGTTGTACTCTGAAACATTCCCTGCACACCCCTCCCCCCCCGGTCCGCACTAACATGGCGCCTCCGAGTCCGCAAACCTTAACATTTTGTAACAAAAAACAAATTTAACGCAGTCGAAGCTGAACTTGAACCATTTTAACACATATTATGAATATAATATATCTGGACGTTCTATATTCGGTATTAAATGTTTTAAAACGGTGATTAACCACGCGCACTGTTTACTCCCTTTTCCATACAAAGCATGCATACCCAACCTTGCTCCTCGTGAGTACAGATTCAGTCTATAAAACCACCCACACACACAGCAGTTTGAAATACTTCTTAAAATAAAGCACCCGTTTACTTTGAAATAGACGTGCATTTTACCTTAATTTTGTTACAGTAAAAGCAGAAAGCTATTCGGCCTTCTGTTTGCGCATTGTCCGTATTTAATCCATTTGAGCAACTTTATTTATAAATGGCAACAAAAAAGAAATCCGATTCATTCTAAAATTATGTGTTACACGGCTTTTTAAACGTTCAAGTGCTTTTTAAAATTATTATTCAGCATTTGCTTAAATAGCGTGGATAAATTCCCCAGCGTGTCAATGTTGTTCAGCGCGGCCTGCAGCTGCCCCATGTGCTGCGGCTTTGTTCTGGAGGCACTTTAACTCACACACCACTGCACAGAGCGCACAGCAAAGAAAACAAACTTATTTTTAAAACTTAAAAGGTGAAAAATGCAACAACAAAAAAAAACACAAACCTGATTCCAGTAACTATAGATGTCTGCCGTTTTCGCGCAGCTGCGATTTAGAATTCGTATTTGGTAATACTATGCTGACTTGAGGAGGGATACTGCAGAGAAACGGCAGCATGCTTTTCAAATCTCCCTCATTCTCTAACTATGGAGGACGGGGCTGCCATGGGTCCCTTACGACACTGTTTTTTTTATTACTAAACCGAACACAATAATCGCCGGTTGTCTCCAAAACTATGCGTATTAAAAATCTAATGTAACTTTTGAAATAATGTAATATTTCCATTCTTCCATCCGACCGAAAGGCGAACAACAGGTCCCTTGTCAATAACATGTCCGTACTAAAGACACTCACCAGTGAAATCCACCATCTTCACTCACTTGCACACAGACTTACCGTTTACTGTCAGCGCTCCAGGCAGATCTGCAAAACTAAACACACAACTTTAACTCGGATTATCGCTAAACTACACCACCATGCTCTTCTTAATCATGTGCTTTTCGCAGGAGTTTGTAGTAAAATTGTGAAAGTGGCGCGAATGCTCTCTAGTTGTAACCATGTGGTGAATGAAGGGCGGCTCCCGCTCAACGTAAATATCTACAACCCCACTCCTTCATTAGCATAAATAAACTACTTCCGATCTTAAGTCCCTCCGCCAATCCAAAACAAGAAGTGGTATAATGTAAAGAACCACCATTAAGATGGCAATCGCCAGCCCATGGCTATAGTGATCACGCTTATCTTTTTTTTTTTTTTTTTTTCAGGTATCAATAGATTATTAGGAATGATTGATAGCTTCTAAAACCTGCTGTCTGTCTGTAGGCATTCCACACCACACCTAAATACGTATCCATGTAGATTATATATATATATATATATATATATATATATATATATATATATATATATATATATATATATATATATACACACACACAAACACACACACGTTGTCTTTTCAAGTCAAATCGTGAATTAAATCATAATAATAATAATAATAATAATAATAATAATAATCATAATAATCATAATAATCATAATAAAATAATAATAATAATGTGTGTGATATTGAATGCATGATTATAGCACCTACATCAACAGAGATGCTATGTTTTCAGATTCAGAAAATTACAAATTAATTGCTGAAATCAAATTGGTACTTAGCCAAAACACAGACCTGAGACTCACTCAGTGGAATTAAACGTACTCTTTGCAGGAACTTAACAGTACTGCTCCTAAAAGAAAGCAATAATCATGTGTGTGATGCAGCACTTTAGCAACCTTTTCAAATCTCACTGATTTTACCATACCTGTACACTAACTTTGTTTCCTATAGTTTTTACTTCAGTTTGTATGCTTGTGTATTTGATGTGATGGATGAGCCTGATGAATTAAAACATGATAATTATAATGTGTTTGAATAGGTGAGGAAAAATTCCATGTATGCAGTAATTATATTCCCGAAAAACATTTAAAAAAATGTTTACAATTGTATTACAATATTCACTTGTGAGTCTAATTGTATTTATTAAAAAAATTCAACCTGCACCAGTTTTGGTGAAAGTGAATTAAAACTATAGGATAATTTTACAAAGAAAGGCATTTTTGAGTTCTTTACCTTCTATATTGCTTTTTACTTTATTTTCACAAAAACAGTGCAAAATGCTTAGGATGAGCTTGATTGGATCCAACACTCCATGATATAAACAAACACACAAAGCTTTTCATTTTCCTAAAATGACTGGAATCTAAACATTATAATGCTATTAATGTAATTGTTTGTGATATTTGGAAAGCACACAACCCTACACATTCATCTCTCTCTCTCTCTCTCTCTCTCTCTCTCTCTCTCTCTCTCTCTCTCATAGTATACACTATACAGGTGCATAATTGTTTAGAAAGCTATCCCTAGTAAACCTCCAAATTATCACTAGTGCTATTTATTATCTTAGATCTCACTGTTCTACATGTTTCAGTTCCTAAAGTTTGTACGGAATTTGGAAAACATGCATTCAATTTTCTAGCTCCATGGTCTTGGAGAAAACTTCAGCAAGAACTCAAAAACTCACTGTCTCGAGTTCAAAGAAAAAACTGTATCCAAGACTTTGGCTTGTGCTCCTAAATTGTTTCTTGTAATTTGATTAGCTTGTTTGCTCATTTTAATCTGTGTTGCTGTTTTTGTTTTGTTTTTTGTATTATATCCCACCTTCTTGATAAGGTCTCTCTTGAAAAAAATGTTTTAATCTTAACAAGACTTTCCTGGTTAAATAAAGGTTAAATAAATGTATAGATACTATATATATATATATATATATATATATATATATATATATATATATATAATATATATATATATATATATATATATATATGTTTGTGTGTGTGTGCGTATTTTGATGTCTGTTACTTTACCATTACAAAATAAATCATAATTCGTTTTGGCATGTAAAAAGCAGTAATAATTTAATGAAAAGCATGTTTATTTTACCTTGTTTTTAATGACGTGTGAATATCTTAAACTGGAAGGCGGTAGACACAATCAGTATTATTTCAAAATTGATTACAACAAAACACAACTGATATGACTGATATCCTGTTAGAGTAAAGTATTTTAATGTATCCTGTAGCAACCCTGACTTAAATATTATTTTAAAAGCGAATGGCTTCATATGTAATTGACATTGCTTTATTTACACCCTTCTGCTTTGTTCTGGAGTGCCTAAAGGTTGATGGCAGCAATAAGAATTAAATAGCATCACGGACATTTACAAATTAGATTTCTTTGGAAAAAAAATGTGCGTGTGTTTAATAAACACACATTACATAGTTAAGCCAAGACATATCAAGAGTTTGATCCATATCTTTTATCATATACTTTTATTGTAGAAATCCACAGCAGACCGTTGTTTCTCAGCCATTCAGAGACGACCATGTGGTTTTGTCCTTTGTGTCAAAGTGAAAGGTTATGAGTACCAAAGGTCATCTGGTCAGAGTTGCCCTTGTAAAACTGAAAGTAATTCACAGTAACATCTTAGTTTTGTTTATTGCATTTTCCAACCAGCAGAGTCTGATAAAACCAATAGAACATAGGGGTCTGTGTGAAACAGATACAAACTGCATTTATCAAACACAATATATTGCCTCCTATCGATATTGGAACAAGAGTTAGAATGTTGTGTATTTATTGGAAAAAAGTATTATGTATCATATAAAATATAATGAACAATTATATATAATCAATACTAGTAGGACCTTAAAGTTAAAGAAAAAGATTCATTCAGTATATTTTCTAGTTGAAAACATGCACGCAATTGATTTTTACAACATTTTAAGACCATTGATGATGCTGTATAGAGTATGCATAACCAATTTAATATGGTGCTTGATAGGTTGAGGTGTTCTGTTGACCCTCAGAAGAACTGTAGCTTAGTGTTAGGGGAGAAATAGTGTATTTTTTTCTAGCCATGTATATATTTTAATATCTTTGTAACTGTTTTAAATTTTGTTTTGGATGCAAAAGTGTTAGCCTTCAAAATCTGAATCCTTCACAGAAGGCAGTTACTGCGGCTCCTCCCACAATGGGGGCCAGAAGACCTTTTTTTTTTTTTAAACCAAGGCCTTCAATTGTCTTGCATGTGACCTTGGGGCAGGCCATTCCAGCTCTTTCTGCCTTAGTCCACCCATCTGTAAAACTAGACACAAGAAAAAGGCCACTAGTAGCAAGATATTGGAGCAGACTTTTTCACTTTTTGATAAACGTTTAAATTATATCTAAATAAAACATAGATGATTTTTTTTTTAAAAGTTGTCATAGAATAGGGTGACCAGATTTTCAAAGCTCAAAACCGGGAGACATTGTTCAATAATTTATAAGACTACCGTAATTAAACCATTTAAATATAGAGTACTTCAATGGTTATTTAAATAGCCATCCTCTCACTCTTAGTATTATTTTTTTTTTCTTTTTTTTTTTTTTTTTTAAGCAGCTAGCTAATTTCAGTATACTCTCGGGTGTATCACTTGTGGCTAATTAGTTTAACTTGCCATATTGTGTTACATTTGTATTGCTACATTTATATTGAATTTATTATGATTATTATTATAATAATAATAATAATAATAAATTAAATTATTAAAAATACATTAAGTTTTGGCATTTTTCTTCTTTTCTACTCCCTGCAACAGGCTCTATTTATTGACGTTGTTTTGTTGATGTGCTTGCAACCTCTCGCTGCTCTGCCTAGTTAATGGGCTAAATCCTGCCACAATTGAACAGCTACGAAATTACCATATTACACACAATTGTAAATTCATATTGTAAAAAAATGAAAACGCATGGCGCACAGAGGAATAAGCACATATGTCTGTCTGTGTTAATCCCTTTATAAAAAGTATGTTCTTGATTACCCAAGTAACTTCTTTTTATTTTATTTTGTTTTCACTGCAGGTGCCATAAACTAAAATCAGATGTTTATGTTATTTTGACAACAGGGTATTTAGAGTGTGTCGCGCTACAGGAAGTGGCCACCCTATCATAGAAACATATTGCTTACTAGTGCACTGTATTGAGAAAGTATTACTGTAATTCCCCAAATAACCAGCATATGAATATAAAACTGAGATCCAGTCTATAATGCCTACATTATTTTAGCTGCTTTTTGGTTAATATGTGCTTGAATTTTAAAAATGCTGGTGGCATAAAATTGACAAAAAAAAAAACATAAAAATGTAAAATAGCTCCTTGCTGGCTCCACATGAGATCAGTTGTATATATTTATAGCATTTCACTTTGCTATTTGTCAACTACCCTGTGAAGATAAACGTTGTTTGCAGGCAACATTTCACAATATAGGGGTGAGAACAAGGTATTTTTTACAGGCTAAAAATCTGGAAATTGTGGGATTTCACACTTTTTTTCTTGTCCTAATGAGATTGGACTCATATGTTTGGAGGTAACTGTATATCTGTAAACACATGATCATTACCCGCACCATTAAAACAGGGTGGATGCCACATACCCTAGGATTGCATTTGAATTATGGTGACACTGTCCTTACAGCGGCTTTTAAAAAGTACCAAATGACAAAGCAAACAACAGTGATAAAATAACTGATGGTTTTGGCATTAAATGACACCATTATCATAGTTTTTGTTATTTGGTACTTTTTAGATAATACTAGAATTTAATCCCAAATTTAATCCCAGGGTTAGGGTGCAATAAGGTGCAGTCCAATAACAATATACTAAATATTATTATTATTATTATTTATTTCTTAGCAGACGCCCTTAATTTGATATTCAGTGCTAATGGATTTAATTCAATTCATTTAAATAATTCATTTCATTAACTATGTGTTATCATGTCACCAGAACCTTTGTGCAAAATTTCAGTTTGGATAAATTCTATTTAAATGTATTACAATTTCAATGCATTTTATTTATATATGGCTTTTTATACTACAGTAAAAGCAGAAAGAAGTATGCAATATCAAGAAGTAGTAAAAATTACAAAGTAACAATAAATAATAATAATAATAATAATAATAATAATAATAATAATAATAATAATAATAATAATAATAATAATACAGAAAAACAATAACAATTAAACAATTCTATATAATAAAACATTTGTTATAAAATAACATTTTCATTGTATTCTGAGAAAAAAGATCCACAAAAATATGACTACAGCAGTTTTAGCACAGGATGTGCCTCATGGAATAGCCTGGCTTTCAAACAGGGACAATAATACTGATGAACATGTTCATGTAGAGCAGTGCAATGCGCATGCTGGGGGGTGTCAGGTAACATCTTATTTACCATCTTATAAGCATTTGGTTCAAGCAGGGTTTTATTTTTGTCCACTACAACTTGCTTACATTTATTTGTTTTTGTTTTACTTTTACTGATTTCATGTGCTCATTTACTAAATAAGGCTTCTTAAGTAAGAACTGAATCCGAGTCAGGTTTTCACTATGAAATTATTAAAGTGTTTGTTTGACTCTGACATGTTATCATGTCACCAGATCCTTTGTGCAAAATTCCAGTTTAGATCCATTCTATGTAAGCAAAACATTTGTTATAAAAGAACAATTTCTCAATGTACATTAATTATTACTACTTGACTAAATAGTGGTCATCATGTACTGAAAGAGAAAATCCAGCAAAGTATTACCACAGCAGTTTTAGCACAGGATGTGGGTTTTAGCCTCGGCTGTGTTATACAGCAGCATTTTGTGTCTCGTGAAATAGAACCTGGCTTAGACATTTTTATTTTTGTCCACTGCAACTTAATTCTTTTTTCTTTTACTTTTACTGATTTTATGTGCTCATTTACCAAATAAAACTTCTTAAATGATAATTGAATCAGAGTCATCTATACTCTTCAGATTATGTATCTGACAAACCAATCTTTTCCACAAGTTTGTTGATAATTACATTTAACATATTAATATTAAAGACACATGTGCACTTGGTGTGGAAGGTGACTCACACAATCAGCGCAGAGTTTCATTCGATTTGGCACTCCTGCAGGTTCAGGGACTATCTCCTCACTGTGCTACAGTGCCCCTATTGGCCAAGCACACAGTGAGCTCAAGTGGACACCTGCAGTGTAAGCATACTGCATTTAAGCATACTGATTATTTGACTTATTCAAACCGTCTAAGATATTCCAGATTGATACACTGCAAACTCTCTGTTCCTTTGATATAGTTTAATAAAATCAAGATATGTAAGTTTTTAGTCTACCACCTATATACCTAAAGAACAGATAACAAATGATATCTGTTTATCATTATACAAAATAAAAAGTACACTGTTAAGGATATTTTTAATTAAGAAAACTAGGGGGAGGGATCAACTTAGGATCTGTTTGTTCTATAACGTATTAACCACACCCAAGTACTTTTACTTTTCATTCTGAACACACTAATGTGGCAGTTACTCAAGAGGAAACAAACTATAATTTAAAGACTTGCTAAAGCAGCTTCTAGCCACACTAACACGAAAGGCCACGATACTGTAGACAGGTACAATGTATTGAGCAGTAATGCATTGGAGACATGGTGAACGATCAATACCAATCCATGTTAAAAGTTCTGACAAATCAATTAAAGTAAGTATTTTTACTTTGTCTAGGGCTGGATTCAATCAAAATTATGGCGGCATCATAGCTTTTGTAAAGTGCTATGTTGGCACCATAGACTTTAATTCAGGCCAAAGTAACCATTTTTTGTATTAGTCAATAACTATAAACTATTCATTGTTCAATTTTCAATGCTGTGGATCATCTAGTCAGTTGAGTTTGGTCATTGAAAATCCCCATTCAGATGCTCATTTAGAGCTGGTAGGCACCAGGCTGTAGCATTCAGTATTTGAAACCGTGTACTGTTCTATATCGATTCAACATTTTTCCACCTTTTTAATGTATCCCAGTTGTAGTCTGCATGGTTATGTGAACCCAGATTAAGAGCATTTACTGTAAGGATTTGTCAAAATGGTGTTGTTTTTATCACTTTTAAATGTGCATTTATTTTTGGTCTCACTCATTTAAATATTGTGCAGCGATCCCAACAGACAGTTGAAGGTTATATATATATATATATATATATATATATATATATATATATATATATATATATATATATATATATATTTGTTATTTTCTTCACACATCATTGTCATTAATTGCATTCCTATGTTATCTTTACAGTTGATTGAATATTTCTGTTTTTGCTCCCTAAAGGCGTAGCTTTGCAAACCCCTGAGGAATCTGTGCCCAGCGTCTTCTAGAGTCCACTAATTACTGCACAAGCACAATATTGTATAGGTCTTTATTTTGTGTAACTCTATCTATCTGCAAAAGTTGTGTTACCCTCATGATCTTGTTATAAGGAGTTTTGATCTAAGATTCTGTTTACAAAATATTAAAGGTTTACCTACAATAATTTGAATACATCTATATTCAGGGGTGAAATACTGCACATATAGTAGTTAGTAGGTCCTGTTTTCTGCTCAAAAAACTCATGGACTCTTGCTTTTTTGATGAAACAGCGAATTCATAGGATGCAAATTCCACAAACAATTTCTGACTTGATTAACCTGTTAAATTAAAGAAATCTTGTTATTTTTAGTGCCATCTGGTGGTTAAACAGAAAAGTATTTTAACAAACTAGAGTCTAAAATGTCTAAAAAGTTCCTTTGTAAGCTCCAGTGTCACTTTACTGCACATTTTTCTTGAATGAACAATTTAAGTTTATTTATAATGTCTTTATTTCCAACAGATTTTAAATAAATAATAACACAAAACATACTCCTTCCTCCCTGTGCTGCAGATCAGGCCCATTGCCTGGCTTCACAAGGAGGTCATAGGGTACCACCTATCTTAAATCTACAGTGTAGTGCATAACACATATACACACCCCTAATGAAAGTAAAAAAGGAGGAATAAACTATTTCTTATTGCTCTAGAACTATTGGATTCATTGGGGTTGGTTCAATTAAACAAAACAGTGGCACATCTAATAGTCTTTATAGACCGCTATTCATTTAAATTTACAAAACAAAACAAACAGGTCTATTTTTAAAATAGCATGGCAGAAATGGTAGTTAATTATGATTTTAATGTTTATTTCTGACAACATACACATCCTATTTCATTATTTCTTATTCACTGAGTTTTATGGATGCATTTTTGCATCATTTTCATTGCTACAAGACACCTTATTCTCTGATGAAGTGATATACCTTAATATTTGGTGAATCAAAGAATAGTTAAGTATTTAATAAAGGCACAGATTAGTATTGACGACTAATAGCTTGGCACGGCATTAACTTAGTATAATATGGATAACACACAATTACAGCTCATAAAGACAAAGTTTACTATAATAGAAAATGTTTGATATTTAAATATCTCCTTATTTCTTAAAGAGGCATAATAGATTCAGTCTAGAAAAAAAGAATGTAAAACATGGTGCACCATCTAGTGACTGAAATACAGTAATTATTTCTATTCTAAAAAGGAAAATGTTCAAAATAATTTCTTACTGATGAGACAAAGCTTTGCTGTTACATGAAGAAGTGATCCTAATTTGTACTGTACTCCGTCTTACTGATTAACAGAAACATGAGTTTGATTGCATCTTTTATTCTGCATTGACACATGTACAGCTATGGCCAAATGTTTTGCATCACCTAGAATTTTAGGATTGAGACATCATTAAAATAAATATATGAACATCATTTTGATCTTTTATTTAACATAATGTAATTCAAGAAACTACAAAATGATATCGCAAATGTCTACCTAAGATCATAATAGTTGTACAGTATTTCATGTTAGATTTCAAAATGTCACATTTTTTAATATTTGTCAGTTTATGTAAGTATATGGAAAACTCCCAAGCAGTATGTAATTTGATATGGTAACATTATTCAGCAGGTTTCATTTGAGTTAACTCTATAGGGTGATGCAAAACCTCTGGCCATAGCTGTAGCATGGTTTTGACAAACTATTTTACTATTATTATTTATTTCTTAGCAGGCGCCCTTATCCAGGGCGACTTACAATCGTAAGCAAATACATTTCAAGTGTTACAGTACAAGTAATAATACAATAAGAGCAAGATAAATACAATGACTAGTTCAAGCAAGTACAAGTGTGCTATGAACATGGCAGTTGATGAAATGCAATGACTATCCTTTCTAAACTTGAATTCTAGGGGTAGGGTTCACCTGACTCTGTTTTGCACTTCCATGTGATGAAATGTATAGTGAAGTATTTACCTTCCGCATTTCCATTCCTTTGAAATTCATAATGCCACATGTAAACTAATTGACAAGAAAATATTTATAGAGAACTGAGTTCAAAGGTAAAGGCACAAAATAAATAACAGTATAAAACTACAGGTATAAATGATTACTTAGAAAAATAATTTATCTGCCCCTTCCTACAACTAAATTTAGGATTATATTTTAATTATGGCACCACTATTGCAGCTTTTAAAATGTACCAAATAACAAAAACAATAATAATGGTGCAACTATTAAATGCTAATACTACTACTAAAAAAAACAACAATACTTATTGATTATGATTATAGTGTCTGAAATACACCCAAATAATACTTATATCAGTGGGGGCTGGTCATTTAGGGCTGAAAGGGCTCAGCCTCTCCAGGGACATATTCCAACACACTCTTATATTCATTGTTAGTTTCTCTTATCAATTCATTTCATTCAGTCCCTTGTTTAAATTCACAGCGAAGGTGCGCCCTCTTGTGTTCGGATGTTGTTGACATTCCATGGTCTGTGTCATAATCGACTGTGGCCCAGCAGTGCAAAGAGGTAGCAAATCTGCAACCAGGGGACTGAAATGGGGTGATAACTTCAGATAAAGGTGTGGTGACATCTAAAAAACTGCAGCTGCATCCAAAAACGGCAGGCGCATCATTTAGAAAGCATCTGCTGAAAGTAGAATTTTGTATGAAAGTTCAATGGTAGGCCATAAATCGCTTTTTTTTTTTTTTTTTGTAAAGCAAGGTTCTGGTGAATGTCACCATATTTGCGAGACAGCAACACTTATTTGCAAAGAAAATGTTAAAAATAGGCAGAAAAGCTATATTTCTGTTTTATATTGCATTCAAACTCCTTTATTATTTCATTAAAAGGACTGCAGGTTTAGTTAAGAAGGCCATATTAGTTACAAAATCCATTCTATAGATATAAATGGATAAATACTAAGATAAAACAGAAATGTTGCCTTTCTGCCTATTTTTTTTTTACATTTTCTTTGCAATTAAGTGGAGTTCACAACTGCAAAGGCACCAATTAGAGTTTATTTTTAATTTTACTACTATATACCACAGCCACAGAAACAGCCCGTCCCCCCCACTTTTAACACCAATGTTATGCCACTCTATGTACAGTAGGAAGAAAAAACAGAGCTTAAAAGTAAGTAGCAGGGTTCTGAAAATATACAGTTACATGTACCCACATGTTGCTACAACTGTTTCATTTTTCTTTAAATTGTTAATATCCCAACAGCTTTTTACATTATAACTTTAAAGTCTGTTTCAAAGCTCTTTTAAAATGTCTGCTCTAGTGCACTGATAGTGTAAAGATTATTGCCCACATTTTCAAACAGGTAACACAGCAATAACGATCCATAATGTGGTACGGAACAGAAAAGCAGGAGCACATGCTGTTATGCTTTTTTTTATCGCTCTTCCTGCAGTGATTTAGAGGGCACATCTCAAACCCCAGTGCTATAGAGCGTACATTTTGAAAAAGGCTTTGAAACAGACTTTAAAGTTATGTGTAAAATGTTGTCAGGATATTATCAATGAAAAGAAAAAGGTACATTATTTAAACAGTTGTAGCAACACATGGGGATGTATATGCTTTTCAGAACTCCACTACTTACTCTTTATGGTCAGTTTGACTGTGGTGCATTGTTAACCGTGGGGCTCACAGAACCTGGGGAACCTGATTCAAATCGACAGACATTAATTTAGAACTGTTATACCGTATTAATCAACAAACACAAGCAGGATTCATGGACACTGCTCATCCAAAATGTCGATTCTGTGGCACTTCATATGGAAGATATCTGTCAATGCATGAGGTTTCTGGTGTGTAATCTAAATAACAGAGACGCCTTGCAGCAATATTGTCACAAATATATTGTAATGCTTTTTAAAAAGAAGAGCTGGATTCCTTCCATGTACCTCAGGGATCTGGGGTATGTTACCGATCCATTGGGCCACTGACGATTGTCGGAAGTCAAGATATCAGTATATTGGACCGCACCCTGTCCATGTTGCGTTGTGGTATGTTTTTCTTGTTTGTTAATGGTTTAATGATAAATGCTAATATAAAGCATACCACATTGTCCCCACGAAAATGTCTTTCCAAAGAGCCATGGATACATTTTCAATTGACACAACATTTTTCAAATTCAGAGCAGGTGGCTTTCGCTATGAAACTTTTACAAAAGCTTCTTGATTTTTATTAAAAAGCTCTTGCTTTTACTTTTATCGGCTTTCATTTACTTGTGTACTGATAGGTTGGTAACGATGTCATTTGGTATTCTTTTCTAATAGATAGGAATGGGTACGATTCAAGTGCTTCACAGAATCTAGTGCATATAAATTGAGTAACACTGCTGTGCTGTCTGTCAGATTAAGATTCTGCAGGCAAACAGCTTGTGTTAGTGTTAAAGAAGAAAGGAAGAGGCTGAACAGGAAGCTGCATCTAATCGTGCCAGCTGGGGTTGTGAGAAACAGTCAGTGTGGATTTTGTGGGAATGGAATCCAGTTGTGCAAGAAAAGAAGACCTCAAAACAAGCTCCAGCTAAAAGGATACTGAAGTTACCAAAGAGACACAAATATAGCATTTGTACCTGCTAAAGATAAAGAAATGTTTTGAGAAGCATGAGCCCCTGCCCTGAACCAGGGTACTGCATTGTTTTCCAAACAATTTAATGAATTGCAGGATATATTAGAGGTGGTGGATGGTAAAGTTTGATGTCAATTGTTTTATTTACTTGGGTGATGCATTGCTTTCATTTGGTATTCATTTACAATTTCTAGAAGGACAATCCCATTTTTTTTAGATTTAAAAATGATCAGAACTAAAGTGGGTAAGAGTTTGCACTCGACACATATTTACTGTTATGCAAGAAATACTGAAACCTCCCAGATTTCCTCTGACTGCTCATATTCATTTGTGCTTTTGTTATGCCTTCTGCTTAAAATTAGTTTATTATAACTACCATAGTTTCTAATGTTCACTTTAATGTACAGTATTCTTGTTTCTTATTTCATTGTTAATCTTGAGGAGGCATTAACCACTACCTGTTTAAATAACTGTTTGCTATCACATTCATCTTGGGAACTGCTTTCTGAGGCCATAAGAGCTTGCCAACTTGTGAAGCTTCTGAAATTCACCTGTAAATTGATGATTTTTAAAAAAAAAAAACACTTTATTAAACAAAATAAGTAAGATACACAACAAGAGGAATAACTGAAGTCTCTGCTTTACCATGGTTTGTGCTTTATGCCATGGGGTTAAATGATTAAGCCAATAAGGGATGAAAAAAAAAACAACATCTTACTGCTTTTTACCTTGATTTGTTTTTAATGAATATATGAATGATTGAGAGACACGGTTGGGGTATAGACTTTTATTTAGCGGGAGTTGATGTCTTTTCTCTTCAGCGGTGGCAACATCTAAGAAGTGCTTATATATATATATATATATATATATATATATATATATATATATATATATATATATATATATATATATATTTTCCATATTACTGCAACACAAACATAATGTAAAATAGGTCTATAAAGTCTTTTTTTTATATGTAAAAAAAAGTGTGACATTTTTGGATCAGGTGTCCAGACGAAACAACAAGGCTAATTTTAAAAGAAAAAAATATTTTAACTAATTGTATCTAAAGAGGGATGCTTACCATCTGAAAACCCCAGTGGCATTGTCATGCATGACCTGCCCATTCTGTTCTGCCTACCTCTGCAATGTAACTGACTGCACAATTCTCAGCAGACCAGGCTGGAAACTAGCAGCCATAATACAGGGGCTAGCATGACTGGTCACCCCTAAAAACATGTAGCCACACCCCACCACCGGACCGCTAATATGATTAAAATTATAATTATAAACACATTCTAAATAACAGATCTGATTACAGCAGGAGTTTTTACCATAAACCCAATGGAAATAGGGTATTTTGGAGGTAGAAGCTGTAAACTATTTTCTGAGGACTTCAAGAGTGATTTTTTATTAGTTATGCACCAAACTTTGCAGCTCGGTGTCAGTAACTTTGTTGTATTACTGTTTTGTTGTCGTTCACTTGTTTCATCTTCTTTGTGAGATTTCATGCTGTAGACATAGATGTGCATATCCCTTTTAACACCAATAAGTCAATCATAACCTTTCAAATAAACAAATCCAAAGCATGATTGCAGTTGTAAAAAGAAACTAAAACACACAATATCCTCTTGGAGGCTATTCAACTATGAGGAATCTGTGTTCTCAGAACATGAATACATAATTTCAGTTTTTATATCACAGATATCCAGTGATGCTAATCCAGAGGGAGTGATGACTCAGGTCTAACAAATTATTTATGGACATTCTGTGAATTTGGATGACAAACTGTTTCAAGAGACCTTTAATCTTAAGATATGACATCTACATTCACATTAAAAGAAAATAATACTTTGCATGAATTCTGGATTTTTTTTATTTTATGTAAGAAAAAAAAAGTATTTTGTGGTTATTATATCAAAATGGCAATTATTCAAAATACATTTTCTTCATAAATCTTTATTAAAAAGAAAGAGGTACAGCATATATTTTGCAGCTACAAAGCACATCATTTGACCAGAAGAGGGAGACTAAAGCACATGCTTTAGACAAAATGACAAATAAGAAATAGTGCTGCAAGCAATGAACATGATGTAATCCTAACAGCTCTGTTCCATAATTGAGCTACTGAAGTGTAAAATTAATGTAACTGAAGTAAATACGTATAAAAGTTAAATAAGACTAAATGAAGGGCACACCCTTGAACAGCAGTAATGATCCAATGCAATTCATTATTGGCAACATTAACCATGTTACAGTATATGCACAAACATTGGTCTTTGGTTGGTGCTGTGGTACTGCAGCATCGTTTTGTGGTAGGACTGAGCCAGGATACCAACAGTGTGTTTGGTAATTCAAATAAATTGTGCAATTAAAGGCATAATTAGATGATTAAAATAAATTGCTTTATTACAGCTTTGTACGAGGACATCTAGTAAGCTATGACTGTCCAGTCACCTTTATTCATATGCATATTATTTAATATGTCCCAGAAGGTTGGCTATATTTTAGACTTTTATCTTATGAGAATTTATAGGTGTCCATGGATCCTACCCTACTGGCTGTACTACCCCACTAAGTGGTTTCTAGTGATATGCTTTTCACCGAGTTAAAATGTTATGAAAGTTAGTGAAAATAAAATACAGTATTTACACAGACTGACAATATCTTTGTAGTAGATATCAGTCAGCTTAAATTCCCATCCCTCCCTTACTTATGTATGATCACACATCACTTTTCTTTTTTGCCGTGTTTTCTTTCTCTTTTTCTCATAAGAACACTTTCCTGCTTTCTCGCCACAGCTTCCAATTTCCTCATTCATAAATACCATCATTATCTTCGTCCTTCATAATCCTGGTCAGAGCATTTCATTTGCTACATGCTATATGTATGAGAAACTTCCACCCACACTCTCTGTTTGCCCATGGTTTTTCTGTTATTGCCAAAATCTCTTTCTCTAGTCTAGGTCATGATAAAAGTATTGTGAAAAATTGATTTAGTGACATATCTTTGCAAAAACCTTAGCACAATAATTTGTACTTGAAAAGCTTTAACAGACGCACAATTTAAAGGTTGTAGGCATGTTCAAAAATATGGATATTTAAAAGAAGCACCAATAGTATATTGCCAACATAATCTTCACCTTTTCTCAGTTTTCAGGGAGTTACCTTTATGGTCATTATTTACTCTCCTTTGACCTTCTTCTTGCTGGTGTTTAGGCCAAATGTGCACTTCAAAGAAAAGGGCAACCTAAATAAAATAGATCAAATACTTGTATTCTTGTAAAACATGTATTTTTAAAAGCATAACTCATTTCATAACTGATTTGAAATCGTTTGGTTCAGTGAGACAGAATACAGAATTTAGTATACATTGATTGTGTTTAATTCAGTTGTCTTCATTTGTCATTTCCATGAAACGGAAGCAATTACAGTACAATAATCTGGTTATTTAGGCAATAAGATACAACAAGTGAGCATTGCTGTGAAAAAATGTCACACTTTCTTAAACCGGAGTTTCCATCCAAAAAGCAAACAAGTTTAAGGAAATGTATTCCAAGTATATTTCATTTTAACTTCACAAAAACAAGCACACTAAAAATGTTTCCTTCTGTATTTTTAACTAGCTAGCTTTTTTACCAAGCTTTATTCCTAGAACATCAAAATGGCCTTTTAAGCTGAATCGAACAATTGAAACACACACACACACACACGTATTAGGCAAGGCTTTTTAATACTATAGTATCTTTTATGATAAGTTTTAAGTAAGTACAGTAAGAAAGGTCTTGAAGTAGCTTTTATAAATCACCACTGAGCACTGACCGTATGCTAACAGTACGTCTAATATTCAGTATCCTTCTGAATTCAGAATATGTTTTCCACTCATGTAAACCATGTATTTAGAATAAGGTAAGCAGTATTCTAAATAAGATATCTAGAATATTGATCTATCTTGCAGAATAATAGTGGCAAATAATTGTTCATGTACTGTAAACAGCGTTTTAAAAAAAACTATATATATATATATATATATATATATATATATATATATATATATATATATATATATATATAATATCTTTCTTTATCCCTGTGCACTAAGGAGATCTTCATCCGTGCAATCTGGGATTTAGAAAAACCTGAAATCGGTAGATGTTTACCTGGCTTCATACTACAGGGAGTACAAAATAGAAATACAGCATGTATTAAAAGAATACTGCATTAACATTTTAAAAATAATGTTCCGACTGTAAAGAATAATGCTATATGCATAGTGTTATGATCTTCTACATGCAGCAATAGGTGGTTGAATGAAATATTCTACTCCTCTCTGAGCCACAACTCTTTCATCCTATCCAGTAACCTGTACTGCTTGGTAGCATTAATATTCTCTTCTGATAAAGAGCATGGTCAATATTTAGAAGAATAAAGATAACAGCCCCAGATATTAGAGATTGATTAACAGTGAAAATAGTTTATAGAGGTTAGAATATCTGATGAAATAGGGAGATAAGACTGCCCCACAGTGTTTAGTTTTCTTTTTTTCTTTATCCTCTGTGCACATGTGCAAAAATGAAGCCCAAATAAACACTAAATATAAATCGAAAACGAGACCAAACACATAATAGCTATGTCCATTCCTAATTCCTAACTTGTTTTAAAAAGGCATATTGGGTACACATTGGGACACATTTAGCAAGCAGTAGTTATTTCAAAACATCAGTTTCTCAAATCGTCTCTGAGATCCAGACCTTTAATAGCACTAACAATTCGGAAACGAAAATCTCATAACAGTAAGGCAGAAACCCAAGGAATATATTTTGCCTAAGGAATATATCCATAATGCAGTATGGGTATACAGTATAAAAAACTAAAATTCCCCTTCCATGGATACTTATTAGAGAGATGCAGATTATTGGTCTCTGGAATGTGTCTCTGGGATTTTAGAAGAAAGTCAGTAGAATGTAGCTTTCTGTTTGCACAAGATTATCAATAAAACGACCTAATTGGAAACAGCTCTAGGGCTGGGAAGATAAACATACATCTCAGTGTGCTACTAAAAACAATTTATTGATTCAATATATCTATTTTAGACTGAATAATGAGTGAAAAGTAAGCATGTATTACTGTATTTAAAATGCAGCAAAAGATTCAGTCCTTATCTTACCTGAAGCTCCTTTATCTAAATGATGGCCAATGAGTCATTTCATATGCTGCCTCCTTTATCTAATTTGGTATGCAAATATAATTAATTTAGAATATGAAAAGTGAAAGCTGAGGGTTTCTAGTGAATTGCTTATAGAAACTAAAATAAAATGCACCTTTAAATGTGCTAAAAAAAACAAACTGTTCTATTAAGCAGGGCATTGACAAAGTTGGGTACCGGTCACTGTAAAAACACCCCATAGTAGTTGTCATAGATTTATTTGATTAGTCCATTGTATCCCTCATCTATCTTCCTCTTTAATTCCCATAAACTAGCCCAGGGCTTACTATGATTGGAAAATTTAGCTCTCACAAAGAAACACTTTTATAACTCATCAAACTGATGTAAGTGAGCCATTAAATCTTAACCCTTATCATTAGAACTTTGAAGGGTCCCGTTCTGTCAGTCACATATACTGAATGGTTATAGCAGAACCACCACAGCCCCATACATCAGCAATCTAGGGACTAAATCCTTTGCTCGAGAGCAGATTTAAACCACTTTAATCCATCTTTTAAGCTTGTATTGAAAATGGAATGTTTAAACAGATATTCTGAGCCATTGTCTGGGTTAGGGTTAGAGTGAGGGTTAGGGTTGTCAACAAGTCGCCACATGTGCTGATATCCTAACCTATTTCCTACTGATTTTCCATGAATGTTTCTAAACCTATAACACAAATATGAACATACTGTACATTGGACACGAACATTAGGTTTTATATCCCTGCAGCTAGTAGCTACGACTACCAGGACATGACATACATTGTGACAATCAAATTGCACAAAACATGCTGAAATGTATGGTGATGTACATGTTTTAAACCAAGAAAAAACAGATGTTAAGAAAAAAAAACCATGAAACACAGTTGCATTCTTTAATGAAAGTTCTTGAAATATGGTATACCCTCTATTTGTACCGCAAGGCAGACTGGGCCTCTAAACAAAGAAGATAAATGAGACATAAACCCAAGCTGTAATTACAGAAGGCTCCCAGGGTGCACCATACCTACACTCCAGACTCATGACTTCTGGCAGCTTTAGTGATGAACTAAAAAAAGAAGTCAACCCCATTCCTGGCATGGCTGATATTCATCTATTACATTAATACAATCATGCCTTCTGTTTGGAAAGCAGGAAAAGAAAGCTTGTCCCTTTGTGGTTGACAAATGTTCCCAAGGT